>JAPYZM010003683.1:0-10735 GCA_030522845.1 Psyttalia concolor
CAAACAAATAAGCTTGTCAAGTTTTCCAGAAAAATCACTCGCGCTTCGCGCTCGTGATTTTTAAACTGAAAAACTTGACACGTTCATTTGTTTGCAACGGACCTATCGCGAAATATCCGATAATTTCGAAGCTCTCGTGGTATTATATGTGAATATTGGGGACTTTCTATGAAATTTCAACTTCACTCCCAGATTACGTGACTTGTTCCGTAATTTTTCTTGAATTTTTATCTCCGTGTACTCCGGAGATGGAGGATTTTGTCTTTTGTATAATCCTGGTTTAGGAATTATTTTTAACAGTTTTTTAGATTTTTGGGGGTTTTTTCAATAATTAATCAGTGGATTGGGGTCTAAAAACAATTTTTTTTTTCCGATTTAGGGAATCTTGTTGTATTTTCGTTGCTCCGGAAAAATTATCCTACCGCTCCAGTAAAATGTGTTGATTTCTTGTTAATTCAATTAAAGATAATGAATTTTAGCGTGCGGTTGAGCAATTTTTCCCAAGCGTCGAAAAACGCTCCACAATTACCAAACGGAACGGCAATTTTTCCTAAAAAAATTCTCTCCACGTGACACCTCCTTGACTTTTTAATCAATCATTACCTCATTGCCTCAAGCTATGCAGCTATTTTCTAGTTCATTGAAATTCAAACCTTCGCCCAAATAAAAATTCAAAATTACAACTAATCCGATTGAAAATCTCGTAATTCGAATGGCGTTCGTTTTTAAAGCCCCTCACCGACACTTCCCGAATATTTACATCTGGACTTTCAAGCCTCTCCTTGAATTTACTGAATCTAAAATTGATACTCTAAACGGCCCCAACTGTTTCTGCAAAATTCCTCGATAAATTGTTCGCCTAATTTCCCCCAATTTCCAAATAAATTCCATCAAAACCCGCCCCCAAATTCCCCCAGCGCTCCCCTAAAAAAACCTAAAACCTCCCAAGTTAAAAAATAAAAAAAACTTGAACAATCCGAGCCAGCGAGACGCGGAAGTCTCTTTCCCCGTTCCCAAAATTAAAAAAATTCCTGAAAAAAAATAACAACTTGAAACCAACACTTGGATATCCTCAACGTTCCCAACTCTATCGTATCCCTTGCACCGGTGTAGCATGTCTGTGTGCGAATATTGTACAGCAGCTAGTGTGTGTGTGCGTGTGTATGTGTCCGTGTACGAGTGTGCGAGAAAGCCAAGAATCCTGGCGGTCCTTATTTGATATAACATTTTTTTTTCATTCCAAAACTTCACCGGTTCCTATTTGTACAGGATTTATTACAATATTTCCCCCATTTTTCATGGCTCCCAAAACCCAGGACATTCTGTACACTCGGCGTAACCCAGCGTCGTGCCAAATTGTCAAGTTGCTCAGACCATTGCGCTTGCTTTACGACACACCTCCGACGATTTGATTAACATGTTTCCATCCAAACTAATGTTGAAAAAAAATTTTTTCTCAAATAAAATAAAAACATTAAAAATTAATGAATTAATTAGGACACTTGTGTCCGAAATGTCGAGCACTTCAACAACATGGCACCGGACGTCTAACATAATTTCTCTATTTACAACATACAATTGAATATTCCCTGGCACTCTTCAAAATTCATTTGTTAGATTAAAATTATACAGTCGTAGCTGTCAGTTAAATAATTAACCTTTTAAAATATAAATTATTATCCCCACTTAGTAACTGGAGATGAGGTGTAAGTTGCGTGTGATTAATTAGATGGCAGCGTAGGAAAATCCTTGATCGGGGGGATGGCGAGGATATGGAGATGATACAGACGAATGAAACATGAGAGAACGAAGATAAAAAGCCCATAAGAAATACCAAATGAGACTATTGATTAATGAAAAATACGTGAGCACAGTTGAAATAACAAATCGAAAAAATTTTCTTATTTCACAATGTTCACCAGCCAATGCTGCCCATACACGGCGCATCAATAAACACAGGTGACTAATGTAAACAAAGAGTAAACAATAATGAAAAAAATTATAATAATAATGAAGAAAAAGCGATAAAAACGTATTCACTCATGTACACAATCACACAGCCCAATGTACCAATTTTATATAAGCACATCACTGATTGTAAATCGTTGTTTTATTTATCCACAAAAGAAAAAAATATCATTGAAGTACAAAAATATTACATATTTACGCTTAAACCTAGTATTTACTTCTCCTCCATTAAATTATATTGTTACTATTAATTCTCTCGATTAATATCTAATTAGTTAATTAATCGTTTAACACACATTTTAACGCTCATCTTCACGCACAGTGAGTGTTAGTTGAAATAAATTAGGCCCTCACTGAACTAGTATTTAAGGTACTTAATTAGGATAAATTAATGAAGGATTTGTGGAATAGTATGGCACTGATGATCAACAGTGGATGGCTCTTGGCTAGAGATGTGAAATAACCGATAATTTTATACCTCATAAATTTCTGTAAGTATCATTTTCACTTACATTTAACGCAATTATTCAAATGCGTTTGCAGTTTACTATGATAATTGCCAAAATTGACAAGTATCACTGAAGATGAGTGACGAAAAATATTGTACGTGACAAGACGTGATAAAAGTATTTTTTGACAAGCCGTTATATAAATATAAATATTCGTCAGAAAATACAGCGAGGCACAATATTTTTGAATCACTGGGTCTGAATACGACGGTCTAATGGAACGATTTGTCTCGTCTGGTAACAAAAAAAAAAATCATCATGGGCGTAAAAAGTGTTTTTCATCACACTGTGACGGAAAAGTACTTTTTCGACACATTGAAATGAAAAATTATGTTCGTGACTTGTGAAAAAAGTGTTTTTTGCCTCGTGGGATTATATCACGAGCCGAAGGCGAGTTGTGGGAAACCTCCCACTCGCCAAAAACCATTTTTTTTCACTTGTTACGAAACATACGATTACGTTCCTAGGTTCGAAAAATCACTTTTTTAACCTCGTTCGGTTAGAATGGGGTTTTTGCGGGTCTTCGGGGACATCGATTTCGCTCGCCGGCTAATCAAGTATTTCTAAGTCGATAAAGTCACGTGTGTAGAAATAGTATATTTCTCACCTAGGGAGGAAAAGTAGGCAGGTCGTCCTCACGTGCAAAATTACGACCCGAGCCGCAGGCGAGGGTTGTAAGCACGTGAGGAATGCCTGTCTGATTTTTCTGCCAAAGTGGACGAAAGTGAGCGTTTTTGACCGAGCGAAGCGAGGTTAGAATGCTCACTTTCGGTCCACGTAGACAGAAAAACAATTTATTGTTCAAGGAGTGAAATCTACTACTACGAAATCGTACTGTGGATAAAGTGATATTTTACACCCGCTCTGCACTGACAAAAATCGTACATTTCGAGACGACTGCGGGAAAGTAGTTTTGAGTTTGTAGAATGTTTACGGCACCAGCCGAAGGCTATAATCCTACGAGCCTAAGAACTCTTTTTCTGTGAGTATCGATCCCTATTTTTCGTCACAATGTCTACGGAGTGGGTTATTGCGCACGCGTAGCGGGTGTGAAATGTCACTTTTCTGTCTAGATGGACCGAAAGTGAGTATTCTAACCTCGCTTCGCTTTCATCCATTTTGGGAGAAAAAGGGCACTCAACCCTCCAAAGGAAAATCAGACCAGCTTTTCCCCGGTTCTTACAACCCTCGCCTTCGGGTGGGGTCCTAATTTTCCTCGTGCGGCTTGTCTACTTTTAATCCCTAGGTGAGAAATATACTATTACACACAGTGTGTCGAAAAATATAATTTTGCCAATCAAACATCCTTCACTCAAGAATTTAAAGCCCGATTTGGTGTCTAAATTCCTATGATGAACAATATTTCATCGACACAATAATATTTTCTTTACTGAAACCATGTGCGCAAAACTCCACTTTCCACACATTGGCATGAAAAATCTGATTCAATGCTCGCGGGAAAGGTATTTTTTCCGCGCGTGAAATTATATCACTCGCCTTTGGCCCGTGTTATAAACTTCCCGCGAGCCAAAAAAATCCTTTTTCCACACTCGTACCGAAATATGCGATTTCCACGAGTATCGAACGATTTTTTCCATCACACTGTGTAAAAAAGAAACGTTTTCGACCAAATGTACCGAAAAATTGACTTTCCCGTGCGTAACGCTAAAAATACGTGATCCTAGGGATTGTAGTGGTCGAAAATGCTTACCTATCGTTTAGGTATTTTCTTAATCAGTAAATTACGGGCTCTGTCCCGTAAATTACCGGACATAATTACGGCTTCACATCTCTATTCTTGTTCAAAACTTATCCCTTCTTCACTCGAGTGCCAAGGGTTCAATGTCTATTCTCTATAATAATCTTGGTACCAGCTCAGGCATCCGATATATGGAATAGTTGATGGTGAAGTGGATCCTGTGGCTCTGGGGATGATCGATAATTAACATGTCGGGGGAATGGGTTGGAAGGGCTGCGAGGATGAGTCATTGGAGGGTCTTGTCCACTGGTGGAGGTTTCACGCGCTATGAAATTACACTCTGGACGTGGTAGACGAGGAGATGTTGCACCTCGAGGGCGTATTGGCACATTATCATTCTGGAATCGATGTCAACGGATGGACCAGGGGGCATTTACTGGGCTGGAGGATTTTATCTGGCGATTTAATATGTGGTGGAGCGAAGAATTTTCGTCGCTCGGGTGGAATTAACGGTTACAAGAGATTGGACAATATATTCAATGTGCGGAAGGTATCGATTTGAACTGTTTGCTCAATCATCGGAAGTGGAATTCAACGGCGAGGTGGTGAAGCAGATTGAGTAGGTCTTAATCGCTCAGTATTAAATAAATATCTGGGAATTTAGGCC
Source organism: Psyttalia concolor (assembly GCA_030522845.1). Lineage (NCBI taxonomy): Eukaryota > Metazoa > Arthropoda > Insecta > Hymenoptera > Braconidae > Psyttalia > Psyttalia concolor. The sequence goes on from JAPYZM010003683.1 coordinate 4,844, forward strand.
AGTTGGCTAAATATCTTCTCTCCAGTTTTTCGGCAAGCCCATGGAGAACTGCCAAAAAGATCACCACGACAACTTTGCTAACGTACATTCAGAGGTCTTCCTCGTAGACTTGAATCGGCCTCCCGATTCGTCTTTCGAGTTTTTTCTTAGATTCAGGAGCGGATTTTTTTGCTGGATTAAATTAAGAGAAATGCATCTCACGAATCAAATACCTCCCGGTCTCCTAACAAACCAGTAATTATGATTTTTAATGAAACGAGTTAATTTAGAAATTGCGAAAGAATCCCAGATAAAAATATGAGGAATATAAATTTCCGAAAATTTGGGATTAAATAGAGTGAACCCTCTCTCTCTTCTCTCCCACGAGTCATGAGGACGTAAAATCAATTTTACGCAAGTCAATTTTACCCTCAAAATTTCGGGCAATATCTCAGATAAATAAATAAATGTCTGAGCCCAGGATGAAAATTCATCCAAAAATCACAAAAATTATCAAATAGTGTGAAGAATTTTCCATCAGACGAGTGCTGTAAAACTAAAAGAGCCTCCCCGAAAAATAGTTTTCTCCATCGAGTTAACGAGTAACTTGCATGAAGTGCTGAAGTACAAGAGATTCATGTAGTTTAGCAGGGGAGAAAGCCCGGAAAGCAAACTCGGTTATCCCCGTGAAGAGGTAGCCCGTTAACCTCGTCCCAAATTTAATTCCCGCGAATAAACTCTGTAAAACAACCTCCCACCCGAGGACAAGCGACGACTTCACCCTTTTGAGGTCGAGATTTTTTTCGTAGCAACTCAAGGCGATAGGATAGACGGTTCCGGTGTCAATCGAGCGTGTAACAATCTTGAACCGACAATTTGACACGCTCAAACGCCTCACACCACCACACCAAGGTGTTTAAAAAGACTCCAGTGTATGTAGACTACACGTGTTGAGTATTGAACTGTGGGAGTAAACAGTACAAAGACTGTAGTAAACGTTTTTCATGTGAAAACTGGCGTAATCCTTTGGGTTACAAGGTATGCACGCGTTTGATCCCCCCAGTGCGTCTCTCCTGAACTCACTCTCCCCTTCATCCCCCGGTTTATTGCTGAGTGAAAGAGACACCCTCAGAGGGGCTGCAGAAATCGAACAGATGGTCCCGGTGTATTTTGTGACGAGGGAAAAAAAAATCTCTCTCCCTTTCTCCTCTCGATTTCTCTGTCTGTCTTTCTCACGGAAGATGTCACCATTCCTCATGCGAATTTTTGGTGAATTCCTCGGGGGAGGGAGAAAAATCCTTGATAAATGCCAAGACAATCTCTCACATCTTGTGCTTGGCTTTGATGTGCGCCTTGAGATTATCACTCCTCGTGAATACATTATTGCAGTAAGGGCAGCGACAATTTTGTGAGCTATGGGAGCGTATGTGGTGCCATCGGTTAGTGACCGATTTTCCACAATGGAGACAGCTGTAAAATTGTGTGTGACAACTGCCATCGTGCACCAATGGTACAAACATGTCGTACTGATGGGACACGGGCCGAGTGTTAGTGAATGATTCCCTTGCTACCCTGGGACGTTGGGGTTGCATGGGCGACGATGCCGATGATTCCGGTGGCGGTGGCAACCAGCTGGACAGCTGGGACAAGTCGTTTTGACCTTGCGAGTCGACTCCCTCTGTCTTCAGTGAGACACCAGTGGCCAACACTGTAACAGAGATAGAGGGAGCGAAAGAGCGAGATGGAAACAGCATGGGGGGCGGGCTAAACTTACGATGTACAATTCATGGAAAATAAGGGGGATTTGGGAGTATGGATTTTTCCCCCGAGGTCAGGGGGGGGGGGGGCATATCTAGTCCTCAAGCGAGAATAGTTCGGCAGCCAAGCGGTTTAACGAGACTACGAGACTATGATGAGGAGGTGGGCGATGATAAGTTTTTCGGGAACTGGGGGACGAGAAGTGTTCGAGAAAAATTACGTTTTTCATGTGATGTTTTAGAAGGATTCAATAATTTATATCGAAGAAACTGAAATTTGAAAACAGCTCTTGAAATTTTTGATTGAACTGTATTTTAACGGGAGTACTGAGAAATTTTCTCATTGAAATGCAAAAATGGAGATCGAAATCGGAATTTCATTGGCCATATTCTCAATTTGACGAACGCAAATGAGAAAAAAAAATCGTCCACTGAGATAAAAAAATTCCTGATATTTTTTCGGAACGGCTCCCCCAAAAATGTCCATTTCCAACGGTTGAACGCAAAATTTTCCAAAACTTTCAGTCGCAGCAAAATTTCTCTAAAAATTCCTAGCTCATTGTAAACTCAAAAGCCACGAAGAACTTTCATCGAGCAATCTCCTCACGACTCCAGCCTCCCCAGGTAGAGAAATATTCAATAAAAATTAACAGCAAAAGCCCTAAAAATTAGATTTTCAAACGTAATCTGGGAGCGATGTAAAATGCCAGAAAAAGTGTCAATTGTCACGTAAATTTCAGAATTTATATCGTGACAATTGCGAAGCCGTCCGGGGCCTCATGGCTAGCATCATGAGTCCCAGTGCTTGATGTTCTTCAATGTTTTCTGGAACGTTCCGAGAAAATACATTTACGAGAAAAATATTCAAGAAAAATTACGGCCAAGATCATTTCCAGGAATTTTTGTACGAATTAAGGAGAATAAGTCCGTCGCCTAACGGAAAACATACCAAAAAGTCACGTAATTTTTTTGGAAATTAAACTCCAACAGTAAAATGTAGGATAAATTTCAAGACTTATTACGAGCGTTCCGTAATTTCTACGGAGCGTTCCGTAATTTTTACGGAGCGTGCCTGAAAATCTCCGCCAAACAGCTGACCTTGCCATGTCGGGCGGATGAGTAATTTTTACGGAACAGAACGTAAAATTTACGTGAAAATTGGGCACTTTCTATGAAATTTCAACTTCACTCCCAGATTACGTGACGTGTTCCGTAATTTTTCTTGAATTTTTATCTCCGGGTACTGATCCTTGAAACTTCTGGTAAATTTAACACTCTCCAAAAAAAATTAGTGCCAAACTGGAGAAGTTACAAAACGTTATAAATTTATTCTCTTCAATTCCTCGACAAATTCCCTGAAAACCATTCACACCAGCAGATTACGCGAATTGTTCCGTAATTTTTATTGAATATATTTCCTTCCGTGGGGATCTTTACTCCCTTTTAAATCCCTCTCTTGTAGATTCCGAGGAGTTCGCGATTGAACTATTGATTGGTCAAATAAAATCCTCAAAATACCCTCAAATCACGCCAGCTCCATCGAGCTAAATCAATCCCACCCTAAATCCCCATCCTCCATTCACGAATAAATAATCACAATTCAGGAATAAATAATTCCACTCTGCACTGAGCGAAAAAATTATCTCTGCCGAAAATATATTCATTCTACTCAAAAAAATCGATGATCTCGATATTATCCACCTGATAATCTAGGCGTTTCTGAGGAACTCTATAGTTTGAGGTAAATTAATTTCTTCAGCTCGCGAAAAAATAAAGATAACCGAAAATATTTTTCTTTTCTCGTAGTTGGGTTCGAGTAGAAATAATTAAACATTCACTGAAGGAAATGTCCTTCAGGGAAACAATTTTCTCGAGCTGAAAAGAAATTTTTTCAGCAGAGCAAATTTCGTTCTCTCAGTGTGGGACAAAATATTTCCAACTGGTTATTCGAAAAATTCCCACTCTTCGTTCACATTTTTTCCGTGTCAGAGAAAATAATGGTTAACATTGAGGGGAGTCTACCAGAGGGTTCCCCCATCCCCGAAAAATGTCTCTCTCTTTCCCCTCCACCTCTCGAGGTGGTCCCCCACTGGGGCATTTGCCCCGGGTAAATGCATTCGCCACTCATCAATATCGATCGCCCCTCGGGTTTATGTACCATTGTGGGACTCAGTGAGATTAGCCAGGAGGGAGAGAATATCAATGTGAGGAGGGTTGGAGTGGATGCAGGGGGCTCATCTCAACGAGATATACAGGGAGTAGAGTTGGCCAAACGTTTTGAGGATAGAAATGAACGAGCGAGCCCCCGATAATTCTGGCCTTCTCAACTCATTTTTTTCGGAAACAAGCCACTCTCCCGGCCCGGAGCACCCGACTAATTGATGTGCGAGCGTTAATTAGGTCTCCCGTCGACACTCAAGCACCCAACTACTTATTTATAAAAAAAAAGGGATGAAAAAATTGCGCATGTAACGCACTCGTTTTACGCTCCAATTCTTCCCACCACTCTTTCCCATTTTTCAGTTGTTATCGAGTCAATCTCGAGCCATCCACCGCTCCATCGTCACACCGCAAGAGCGTCTAAACGATAAAGTACAAATAAATAATTATACACGCACACTCGAATTAATTTAGCATCTCAAGAATGTCTCAAGTCGAAAAAAAAGAGACGAAAAATTCACAAAAAATCACTAGTCAATTCGCAGTAATTAATTAATCGATGATTGAAGCCTGTTAGCAAGTTCGAATACAATTCGAGATGGAGGACGAGACCCGAGGCTTGTTTTTCTTCAAGTACTCAACTCTTCAAGTGAAAAAGCTACTTATTGTTGGCTCAACGAGCCATTGCGAGCGATCGCGAATCGATAAATTCATCATGACAGAGTTTGCCGGATGAGAGAGTTGGGCGAACACAGACCGAAAACAAAATAACGAAACAAAAAAGCCTGATAACTAGAGGAGAGAAAATGCGGAGAGAAGCCAGGAGCAATTGAGAGGCGCAGGGAGAGCGAGAGAGCGAGAGAGCGAGAGAAATGGAGACAGACAAGCCAACTTGTAAACCAATAGCAGTTGATACATCTGAGGGTGGGGGTAAAACTCTTTGCGGGATTTTGTCGCGAAGCGTTGATCCTCTTATCGAGCGAGCGAGAGAGAGAAAGAGGGGGGGAGAGAGAACTGAGGCAACTGTAATAAGGGTGAGATTAGATGTTGCTAAGAAGCTTATTTAACAGTCTCCCGATGTAGACGTATACCTCGAGTATAAATCGAGGGGGGGGGGGAGGGAGGAGGGGGTGTCTTTGGTATCGTGAAAATAATACTTTGAATATTAGATGATAACTGAATGACTGTACAATGGGTACAATCTCAGCCATCCAACTGCGGTTTATTATAACAATCACGTCCTCTCTGTCACTCTGATTTACCTCACCAAACTCCTCACTATGTCATTATTCCTGGCTTCTCTCGTAGACGTATATTTGTCTTTGATCGTGTTGCAAAGGGTGGCCTCTCTACTGTCATTGCGAATTATTTCACACTGATAAATACTGATAGTGCGGAGGTATTGCGAACAACCTCGGGACTCACTCCTCGCTCTGATTTACGTGCTTAATACACTAGTACATTAATTGTCGTAATCGCCAGCACCGAATGCCTCATCTGGTATTATTCCGGGTGGTGGCAAATGAAAATAGTACATTTCGTAATAAGAGAAAAAAAAATGGTTTTTGGCGAGTGGGAGGTTTAGGTTTACTCGAGTGAAAAACCACTTTTTTTCACGAGTTACGAACCAGTATATATCGTAACAAGTGAAAAAAAATGGTTTTTGGCGAGTGGGAGGTTTATATCACGAGCCGAAGGCGAGTGATATAATCCTACCAGTCCAAAACCACTTCTTTCACGTGTTACGAACAATATTTTTCATCTCAATGTGTCGAAAAAGCACTTTTTAGTCCCTCGACGCGAAGCGGAGAGTGACTGAAAAGTAGCTTTTCCGATACAGCGTGATGAAAATAATTTTTCATCTCAAAGTGCCGAAAAAGTACTTTTCAGTCACACGACGCGAAGCGGAGAATGACTGAAAAGTTACTTTTCCGACACAGCGTGATGAAATAGTATATTTCGTAACAAGTGAAAAAAAATGGTTTTTGGCGAGTGG
>JAPYZM010003684.1:0-10734 GCA_030522845.1 Psyttalia concolor
AAATTTCCAAGAATTTCCGCTGAAATACCGTGTTGGCTATACAAAATAACGTCGAATGGTGCAATCCTATTGGCCAAGACTTGGATGGGAAAAATAATCTAGATAATTCTTAACCCTTGCGTTTCTTGACATAAGTAATGATATACATACTCACAAAGAACTTTGCTTCTTTCAGTATAGTTCAAAACGAGACTCATCGAAATTTCAGGAGAAATATGACACGTTTGGCCAAAAATTTGAACCTTGTTCAACACCTAAAACTGATTTTAATTAAAATGTGCCTGTCTTACGAATTCTATCTCATTATATGAAAGAACGAACCAGCAGAATAATGGGTATTTGTGCAAAAATAGCTCTCCTTGCGAATAAATGATACTCTCAACTCTCCATTAAACATGGATTCATTCACGTAGAGCAACGTAAATACAAGACCTCGTACATTGCTATTTAAATAAAACCGTAAGATACAAACGTAAGGTACATTCTCTGCGCCAGTTTTCTCTTTCTCATGAGACGATTCTCGGTTACGTCTTGTTAACGTTGTTAAGAAAAGTCCCTCTGGGTTCCACTTTTTTCACGAGGGAATACCATTGTTAGGAATTTGTTGGATATGTTCAAAGTTAGATTGGACAAAGCGACGTGTATTTTTTTGTCATAAATTGGTACTTATGAAAAAAGTAGGGGATACTCCAGGTTGAACTCTGGAATATGGCCGTGGGATTGCGAAATTCCTTCCGATTCTGTGGGGTAGATATTTTTGAATATATCTCTCAGCGCGTCATGGTGAATAGTTCCAGGTGGTGAATATATATGAAATTCATTGTTGAACAGTTGTTTAATTTGGAAATGAGTGAAAAATATGGAACAAAAGAGGGATTTCCCTCTTTTATATCGTAAAATGTATCTCACTGTGAATGTAAATTCTACTGGAATTGTAGTATTTATAACAAATTCCGTGATGCCGAAAAAAATTATGTTTTCAATTTACGTTGAAAATTTTCCATTTATTTTGGCTAAACATATTATGAAACATTATTTGAAATTCGTGGAACGTTGGTCGAAAGTGTATATCACATTGAGAATTTAAGAGACAGGAACCCTCTACTTTATGCCGTTAAAAAAAATTTAGAGAGACTTTAATTTTTCAGAAAATAACAATTTTCGTAGTCAGAGTCACCCTACATTTAAAAATTACCGGCCCATAGCTGAATTCTGTAGGAGGGAAATTCAAAACAAGACCGAATAATTATTTTAAAACCTGTTAGGTAATTCTAAATATTCCGCTTTGATTGGTCGAAATCCGAGTTTAGGAAAATGGTAGTTTCATTTTCCAATTAGTAACATAGTAATTACGAATTTAGTAATACTTCTCCGACGTTCATAATTGTATGTCCAATTCCTTGATAGTTCATCTTACCACATTTGTAATACTTTACATTACGGAATTGGTATTTTTTAATTGTCGATATGTTAATATATAAATTTTCCACGGCACACTATGACAAAAAGTGAACTTTTCGATACGTTGGGATAAAACCCGTGCAAAAAATGTTTTTTGCACTCATTATGAAATATATTATTTTTATATATAGGCCAAGCCGAAGGTACTCGATTCAGGCGTAGAGTTGCGTGTGAATTAGACTGATTGAATCTCAAGTCGTATTGGCAGAACTGTCCTTTCCACCTCAACTTTATCGCAACCCGTTCTTACCTCTCACTCTCAACTGTCTATCGTAGTACTAATTCCACTTGGATTCACTAAACACCGCTGAATGGAATGCCGTAATTACCATGCACCACGAGGTAACCAATACTACACACTCCTTTCAGTCAACTAACGTTAATTCAAAGCAGATGATACAATTCCAATTAAGTGATCACTATTATGAGGAGGGGAAAAGACGTAAATCCTATTGTTTGAGAAACTTTTACACTTATTAATTTTCTCTTTGCTTCTCTCATCATTCCATTCTTGTGGAAAAAATAACGAGCATCGTTAGCGGCCTGAAACAGGGACTGTGGGAATGGAGGAAAACAAAGGAAAATACGGAGACGTTAAAATAATAGAACAAAACGGGGAGTAATGCGAGGCTTAATATTTATCGGTAGCAATGAAAAAAAGTCGCTTGGGACGCACTCTTTTCGAGGCGAGAATCTTTCGGGTTATTGCTATTACCCCCGACGCCATCGTGTGGCAACGGTAACTCGAAGCTCCGCGCGAACATCCACGACCGCACAATCGCTCGTTATCGTACTCGTAACAATGTCCGGGGTTGAAATTTTTTTTGAAACAGAAGTGACAAAAATTTTTTTTTGGATATGATGGGGTTCGTTTTTTTTTAATTGATCAGATATTGCTGTTTTTTTTTTGGTTCAATGGATGGCAATAAATGCGACATTAGTCATACTTTAGCAATGCGAAAACAGTATGTTCAATTAAGATATAAATTAATTGATTGAGAAATTTCTGTCCGTTTTAAGGTTTTCAAGAAAAAATCTTTAACTTGATGGCAGTGTCAGTTTCTCTTCTTTCTACCAAAACATTTATAGCATCTTCAATTTATTTTAATATACCAATTCTATATGTAGCATTTATTCAATAAAATTTAACTTTGATGTAATATGTCTAATATAAATTTATCAGTTTGATCATGAATTCCTCAGAAATGAAAATATAAAACATATTCTTTTTAATTCATGAACTTTTCATTCAATATTTATAAATTACTTCACTGGTAAAATCAATGGGGTAGTTTGCATCGCAATGAACATTAAATAAAAATGGGGAATTAGTAGGTCGGTGCGGTAAACTGTGATGAACCCCTTGTATGTGAAAAATGACTTGTACTGATGATGTAGGTAGATGTATGAAAAAGCAACCGAGGAGATCTCAGAATCTGCGCGGATATTTCTCGGTTCATAAAACCCAACAACAATCGGCGCTGCCCTTCTCCACTCCTCACTTTCTTTCCACGAAGTGATCTCTCCAGGGCTGACTTACACGGCGCTTCCTTTCAGCAGTAAAAAGTGAGTGAGAAGCGAGAAGAATGGAGGAAAAAATAAGAGAAAAAAATTGGAGAAAGAGGAGAGCCTGAAGGAGTGAGGATAGAAGGGAGAAAAGATGAAAAGGCGAGGATAACGGAGAAGGGGCGTAGAACGCACTATCTCGAAAAATTATGTCACTCCTATCTCGGTCTGAAAGTTGAGGTAAGGATGACGGCGACGAGATATGGCATAACTCGAATGAAAGGGAGAGTGAACTTCTTGGGAAATAGTCAGAGAAATTGAAGCACCACGTTTATTTCTCAATTCATTCTTGTTTCATGCAACAATGATGATGTTCATGAGTATGATTATTAAATGATTTTACATTATTTATTCACTAAATTATGATATGCATTATTAGTAATTTGAATGAATTTCATTCAGGGGATGATGATAGCATATTATTCCTCTGTCTGCACATTTGAAATTAATTTTACTAATTAATTTCGATGCAAACCAACTCGGGAATCTTACTTAATTGAATTAAATCACAATTATTTAATGAGAAGTGCAGGGACCAAAAAGAAAATGTGTTAGGAAAAAAATGTTCTACATTTTCATTCCGCTGAAGAGAATTCCTGACGGAGAATCCTGGGGTATAACGTATGAAAAAAAGTGACCTCTACTTTCCTATTCAAATGCTCCCACGTGGTCTCTAGGTACCATTAATTTCCCGTTTCTCCTTTTATTCATTTTTTTAGAGACAAAAAAAAGGTCCAAGTAAAAGGGGAATTACAAAAAGATAACATGTAAATGCATAAAAAAACATTTTTTAATAGAATTGCAATTACATTTTAAGAAATTTTGCATAGAAATACGATTGACTCCTTGGACCATTTCATGGGATTGTAATTCCCCTGATATTGCAAGGAATTTCCCAATTAATAACTCTCAATTTGACGTGCGATTAATGAAACCTTTACATTCCATATCAACGACTCCAGGGGAATTTTCGACACAGGTGTTCTTCGCAAGAAATATCTCATAATACTATAAGTCCAATTGCACGCCCTAAAGAGACCATCGTAGAAAAATTAGAGAAATCATGGAACAGGCAAATATCATTAAAGTTCACATTTTCATTTGCAGAGTCATTAGAAAAAGTTCCTTTTTTTCAGGTGGAAAAGTGAATGAATAATAATACTAGTGAAAAAGGTTAAAAATTTTAAAGGAACTATGGAAGACAACATATTTCAATTTAATGGAATGTAATCGAGGGACGAATTGTGTACGATAGAAGATAATATCATAGATGATAATTGGAAAGCATATCCTCAAAATATTAGTAAACATAGTGTACCATTGATAAACAGAATTTTCCACTTATTTCAGTTATGTAATTACGAGAAAAAGTTCGATGGCCTTGCGTTTACGGGCGGTCTGTGTCGACTCGTGCAACATGGAAAAGCTATTCTTTCATGAAGAAAACCGGACGCTCTTAAGGTACGTACAACGTCCAAGAGTCCAGAAGAAAAGACGAGCCCGCATCTTTCCTCCCCGACCGCACGAACATCTGTACGACGAAAAGCGCCTAGAAAGAAAAGAGGAAAAACCCAAGGAGAGGGACAAAAAAAACTCGAATAAAGGCGGAATTCGACCAGAGATGGCGAAGAGAAAGAAATACGGAGTAAAGTCGGTGTGAAGGAGATAAAGAAAGTTTCAAGTGGGAGAAACGAAAGCGAGAGAGAGATGCAAGTTTATCCGACAGTGCTAGATCTTTGAGGCGCGTCTCCCTACCTGCCAGGACTTCAGGAAGTAAAACCCGCATCGGTCGAGTGCTGTCTGGACCCGGCCAATGCTCCCGTCGATATCCCCGAAGCGCAGGGACTAACAAAAGAAAAAAAATATGAATGAACCACACGCTAACAGGAATTTCGTGATTCCAATAATTAATAGACAGTATTGGGGAATGAAAATTGCCGGAAAAGTATAAATTGTAGAATCACACATAAAAATTCCAGTCACAAACAGATCATACATTTTAAAACCGCCTCTCAGTGGAATACACATTTGCACTTCGTTTAATCACGCAGAGTTTGGGACTGTTTGATGTTTCAAAAGTGATTTGTCGCCTCGTCGCTTTAAAAAAGTAATTTCGGGGAAGCGTGGATTCCATCATAGGTGAAACATCAGTAAGTATGAGTACAATTGAATTCTTCGCATCGTCTTAAAGCACACGAAGCTAGTCATTGGATTCTTAAAACATTCACTCTCCACTACATCGATATTTGTATGGAAATTCTTCGTCATTTTTCGTAACCTATGAAGCAGAGCACGTCAAATTTCTTGTCAACTATACACAAATAATAATTCTTGAAACTTATGGAGATAAAGGAGTAGTTCCAAATATAGAATTAACGCGGGTTAAGTTCGTCGTCTAAAGTTCTCTATTACGCGGCGAACTTACGTTATTAAAATTTATCCGCTCATTTGATTGAAATACAATTAGATATAAACTTGTTACTGGATTTGAGCAATGCTATGTTTATCTTCCATTTCAAAATTTTCTTGTCAAAGCCACACGTATACGAAAGTGAACACGTATACGAGCGTGAACTTTACGCCTGTCGGAACGAAGTAATACATTATGATATCAGGTGATAAAACGATGGTAAACTACAAATGCGCCTTTATAATCCAAGCCAACTACTATATATTTCATACTGCAATAAAAGTATTTTTTGACTTATGTGATTACAAGCCTTAACGACACATTTGTCAGAACATACTTTTACGACATAGCGTCCTATTATCGCAGTCTGATAGTATATGTATACAGTGCAACAGAATCCGCAAACTATAATTTAATAGTGTTATGTGACATAGAATTCTTTTTACCAATGTCAAACATAAATTCAGCGATGCCATTAATTAGAGCGATGGAAAAAATTGGAGAAAAAAATCTAAATTGTGGAATCACGAGTGAAAATTCCAGTCACGAACAAACCGTTCGTTTAAAAACCTCCCTCCCGAGGGAATACACACTTTAATCACTTGATCACTCACAGTTTGTGAAAGTTTGATGCTCCAAAAGTGATTTTTCCTCTCGTGGTTTTAAAAACGGAATTTCAGGTAAAAGTGGAATCGTTTGCAGCGAAACATGAAGCAAGAGTGAGGTAAAAGTGATCCCTCTCTCTCCGATGGAGGTGTTGATGCACTCGAAGTGAGTTCCCTTCGATCCATTAAAAAGCCTCCACTTTATACATATTTTTATTGAAATCCTTCTTCATTTTTCAAAGCAACGTTTTCCGTGTAAACTGGGAGGAGGTATTCTGTCTCTCCTATCACCTTTACTATCTCCGAACGCCCCCCCCCCCCTTCATCCTCCATGCATACATTTTTCATTGGTCTTCAAAAGCTACCGTCAGCAAAGGTTATGACACCGCGAGGATTATGAATTTCATTCCCTCTGCTGTGGAATATTTCACCTGCAAATAGAGAAAAAAAAACAACAAGAGCGTACAAAATTTAATATAAGAAAATGGAGGTCAAACGGATGAACGCGGGAGCGTCAGACAATCTCGCTATGCATTCCACGGTCGAGACATTGGTTCGATTATTTTTAATGGTCCGTAAATTCGGGTTAGCCTGGAAACACTTCTCCCGTGGGTTGAGTTTCAAGATGAAAAAAGAAAAAAAAACTGTAAGGAACACCATGGCGTCTCTGCCCCCCCCCCCCACACCCTCTGCGATTCTTTCTCACTCCGCGAGACGCTTGCCATTATTTGAAAAGCTTTTAAGCCAGCTTTCCTCTTACGTTTATTAGGAACCTCCCACTTTGGCAGACTTTTCCCCACTCGGCGTGCTGCCTTCCGTCCGAGCGTAGATTACTTTAGCCTCTCTTATCTATGCCTTTTTTATGGATAACACGTATACACTGACACTAATCGACTCTCTGCATTGTGTCTTGATGAAACATCCAATGGTGATTTCTGAGATTTGAGATTTCTAGACAAAAGGAAAAATATTGAGCATTATCAATTTTTTGTACTCAAAATATTCTGGTGCATAATTCATACCATCTAAACAGCAGACGGGGATATTTCTATATCGCTTAGTAGGCAATATTGTTCACATTTTCATATTTAAGAAAATTAAATAGTTTTTAAGGAAAATCATTTTTGTAGATAACAGCAGACATTATTTTTTAATCAATCAATTTTCCTCCCATGGCTTGTGGGATAAGATAGAGAGTCGAAGACATTTATAGAGCATTTCATATCTTTCGATGTCAAGAGGAATCCTTGAATGAGATTTTGGATTTGGTTGGAAGGGAACCAGGACAATTCTCTTGCTTTCCGGTTTTTATTGGAAAGAACATCAGACTGATTAATGAAATCATTGATCAAATTCAACAGTGACAACATTTACTGATAGATTGGATACCCCAAATGGGGGTTCCAACGCAGGACTTCCCAATTATTCATCTGTTGTGATTTCTCGTCTTCATACGTTCAATGCGGAATGTGGAATCTGTTAATTTTTTCACCAAGTACGATAATTCAGGATCGACGGGATCTGCCGCGCATCTAGCACTCTCTAAACTGACATCAATCATCTGTGATTTGAATGTTCCGTTTATGGGTGATTCCATGGAAATAGCGGTTTTTTACGCCACTATTTTTTTAAATATCAAGATGGCAGGGGATATTAGAAAGATCCCCTGACCTCCATTACGCTACAATTCTAGTTGTTGATTTCAATGTTAATTTCAATGCTAAAATGAGAAATAAACCACGTTTGTGACATGAAAAAGTGTGACAGACCTTTTTTCGAAGTTATTAAGGCAAATCTGCTCCAAAAGAAGGTATTCACTGGCCCTGATGAGTGTAAGCATTGTACTAAACATCTTTTTAGTAAAATATGCAACAGAAGTAATTAAATAACGGCATAAAATGGCGCTGGAGGTGATTATTCATTTTTGCGTAAAACGCGTGGACAAAGTTTAACATTTTATAGCCGGCTTGTTATGCACAATTCATAATGAATTTTTGTGGGAAAATGTTAGATTTTCAATCGCATTTCATACACAAAAGAGATATTTCATTTTTATTATCAATTTATGATAGAAAATATCGATTGGATGGTGAATTTCAACAAACTGACAAACCACGTTTGTGACATTTTTCATATTCTTTGAGGGCTTACAATAAATTGATATAATGGAATGGTTGAAATTTCCGCTGAACTTATGTGACTCAATGAGGCGAATATGATATAGTGATAATTTTTCCAAAAATTCATCAATTAATTCATTTTTTTTTGACAATCAACCTCGCTTTCGAAGATATCGCTGTTTGCGTGGAATCACCCTTATATTGTTTTAATAACTGGTGTAGTCAATTGGTGAATTGATTCAAGCGAGTTTGCCCTCAAGACTGCTATTATATTGTGGTATATGCTCTAGGCCATTTATGTTCAATCAATTTATCGTTCAGTATTTGTCTTCCTCAACTAGCGTACGCTGGACATTCCTATATCATATTGTTAATGTCCTATATTGCAGCTCCACAGGTGCATTCTCTGAGGTTAACAAAACCTATGTGATATAGAGATCTGTTAAGATGATAGTTGTCTACTCCAATCCTGTTAACTATAACTTTCCCTATTGACTATAAGACTACGAAGTTCCTAACGAGTTTTCTTTTGAAATACCAAAGGCGACAATTCTTTTTCCAGTCAAGGTGGACGCAAGATCACGCTTTGCACCTTTTTTTCGTTGATGTTTATCTTGGATACGCGGAGAGAAAGATTTCCTAGGAATTATCGTTCCATTATATAATCGTTCAGTGTTATTAAAATTTGTGGATAGCTTACTAAAAATTATGAAGAGGTATGATAAACAAACTCCAACCAGTCTGTGAAATGCTGACGCATTAATAAAATTGATCTGGATTTATGTATAATTTTTGTTCACTGCTTAACTAAAGTTATCTCGTTTTCCGGGAGAAATGCCCAAACTTGTCAGTAAAATTTGTTTACTCCTCACTGAAAATGATCTAAATGTGCACATAAATTTGACTCAAGATAATGAATTTTACGATGGGGTTGGGTAAATTTTGCCGAGCGTCGCAAATGCTACACAATCACCAAACGGAACGGTAATTTTTAGTAAATTATTTCTCTCCGTGTATGCTTACAACTTGTACATTGCACTGTGATTATTCGATTCCTCTTCTTTGATATTCTCTTTCGCTCCCGATTAATTTTAGAAATTGTGCTGAGAATTACACGTCTATGCTTCGAAAATAATGAGTTGAATCGTTGAAACAACCATAAAGAGATGGTAAACTGGTGGTTCTCTTTAGAGAAATATGCAGCGATATCCACTCGAACTCCCCTCCCTCCAGTTCCCTAACGCAATATACTTTTTCGTTCCTTATTTGAACCGACGGACGGAAATGAATAACTGCAATTCCCCTGCACCATTTAATCAGAACTGAATATAACCAAAGTGCAACAAAATACGAATTTACGACGCTATTATATCGAGTTACCCGATGCATTATCCCTCCGTCGGACTCGCAGTTTGAAAATAGCCAACGAATGGTTAACGAGCGAGTGCCAATTTCACCATGGTGATTACCGATACCCTCTCCTGCTACTCCTCGGCTAGATTACGATCGTTAACTCGTGGATCCTTGAACTGCACGGTAAAAGCGGCCGTGTGTCTGCTAAGGGGCGGGATGAGAGCCGGGACTCGGATTTCCTACGTCGCGTTAACGACTCTGATAATTATGTGGATGAAAACGGCTTCCGGATATTGTCGTTTTTTTTTGTACTTAAGGCTTTCAGAATTCTCTCCGTATTCAATCGATGCCAACCTCCCTCTTTTACATTCAATCGATAATGCTTTATTTATTTTTATTTGTTTATTATATTTCATTGATTGGATTAATAGATTTTTTTGCGAATAAATGATACCGTTATGCTTGGACAACCATGAAAAGGACAGAAATGAAATGTCAGTCGGTTGTAAAATACTATTAGTTTTCCAGCAATGCATGACCGAGCGAATTCAGTACACATAATCGAATTGATGATTAATTTTCACCAATTTCTTCGTATGCGTTTTTGATCACTTCCACAGAATTATGTTCAATGTAAATGTAGAAAGAGATCCAAATACATGTTGACGTAATCATATTATTTCATAAAGCAAACAGTACGGAGAGACAAATTCGAGCATTTTCGTGGAATAATTGCGAACAAAATACGTGTAATCAATAATTTCTCTTGCAGTGGCGAAACATATGCTGCTATTATAACGAAAGGGCTTCCTTCTCCTTATGATCTATGATTATATGAATTGTAATATTTATTCTGACGGCGTGTTCGAGTACGGTGTGTTTTTAGGAAAATTGTATTGATAAAATTTTCATTTTGTGCATACATTTCTTATTTATAAATAAATAGGAAAATTTATCACAACAACCCAAAAGTTATCTTGTTTATTCCGCAGCTACTGAGCGAAAACAAAAATTTCAAGATTTTATTATACTGAAGATGCTAATTTTAATAACAACAACAAGGTAATTTCGATATTACTCTTCAAACGGAAACAGGATTTGAATTCAAAAGAAAATTAAATTTTCGTTCCATCGGCATGGGAAATCCGGGATTTCCGCGCTAATTTTGGAGCGGAAAGTGTGGGTTTTCAGTGCCGGCCAAGCGGGTAACGAAAAATGT
>JAPYZM010003685.1:0-14070 GCA_030522845.1 Psyttalia concolor
TGTTACGAACAATATTTTTCATCTCAATGTGTCGGAAAAGAACTTTTCAGTCGCTCGACGTAAAGCAGACAGTGACTGAAAAGTTACTTTTCCGACACAGCGTGATGAAAATTATATTATCATCTTGGATTGAGTGTGACCTTGGCGTCACTAGTAAATATCCCTTTTAGTTAGTTCATAGCGAGCATCCTAAGAACGAAGTACCTCTTGACTGTGTCGAGACAAAATCTAAACTTTAATAATAATATTCTGTGTTGTTAAAATATAAACAAGTATTTTCTTTATTTCGATCCCGATAATCGAATAGTCTACTATTCAATGAAAGCCTATTTATTCCGTTCTCCATAAATCCATAAACAGGAGTGAGTCGTACTTGAAGTTACAGGTTGAAAAGAGTTATCAATGGTAGCCTGGTCACCGATCGAATTCGTTTATCGACAATCGTAATTAATTATAGTTTCGTCGCTAAATACACGCGTCAATCTATCTGGTCGATTATAACGGCGGACGAATAAACATGTGTAAATTATTGCTCCGAATTGTATATTGTTTTAACGAATTGTTTGTTTTAACGAAGTGATCAGTAATAGTATATTTTTCGCCTAGGCAGGAAAAGGAGACAAGTTGTCCTCACGCCCAAAATTACGACACGAGCCGCAGGCGAGGGTTGTAAGCACGTGCGACTGTTTATCTGATTCTTCTCTCGAGGGTTGAATATGATTTTTCCACCAAAATGGAGGAAAGTGAGCATTTCTAACCGAGTGAAGCGAGGTCTCGGCCTCCAGTATATAGCTACAATCCATTCCTCCCTCCGAAAAACATCTCCGTGAAGATATTTCTTAATTACCTCATCCAGTTCAGCCTAAGAACTCGTAACGCGAGTATCACCTAGCTCATCAGAATTTACCTCACTCCTTCCAATTAATCTCCAATTGTAACGATTTATATGCCTTCCACGAGTAACGAAATATTAAACTTATTCGATCCTTAAATCACTGAAATACAACCCAATCACCCCATCAATCGTGGATACTCCATAGATGGAGTTCATAAAGTTCAATCACGAGACATTTCTCTCAACCTAGAATTAACTAAATACCAGTATCGTAATTATTGCTCCAAGTAAATATGTGATTTTAGCTTGTGACTGTTGATTTCGTGTGAAAGCACCCGAACAATTGTACACGCATAATTTAGTTGGCGCATACACTGGTCATATCGTTTACAGTTCTTCCCTTCTCCATAGATCATTCCGAGTGGGTGGAGTTCGGGTCGAAATTTCCCATCCCCCCCCCTTCCCCTCCCTTTTAACCCCTCTCTATGCTGACTTGTTATTAAATTAATCCTTCGTTTAGCCAAATTGATGCATTGATATCACAGAGCACTCATAACTCACAACCGCCCTCGTTCTATCGCTCCACCAACCCCGGGGTTTGCTGTTTTCCATTGTCATCTCTCACTCCCTGGCTCTCTCTCCCACCCACTGAGGATTTGATGCGTCGGTCTCCGTCGCTCGTGTATAGCTCTCCTCGTGGTCGTACAACTACACAGTAGACTCTCTGCGCATGTTTATTGATACGATCGTTCAATAACAACGGGAGTATAAAAAAAAAATGAAATTCTCTACTCATCCATAAATCATATCTGATTGCCACCGTCAAATCACATTGTCATCTGGCGGACAGTGCGGCTGAGAGCACCTTGAGCGTATTGTTGTTCCAAGTTTGTCCTTCTCCTTTTCTTCCACCACCAGAGCTGAGACAAATCGCCTTGGGACGCGTATTCTGTGGCTTTTCCTGTACCCACTGCTGGACACATTGCCCATCTGACAAACTGACCCGAGAGCACGCGTGACGGCCTGGCTCCTCTCTTCCTCGTTCACTCTGTCTCCTGCTTCTCTATGTTCTACGAGGAAAGGCCACATTATCGGACAACTGCGGACAGCTCGTTGGCCATTTGTACAGTTTACTGGGACGATAACATTGTTTCTGCTGGGGCAGTTAAGGGCTGGGAAACTGATTAAAAATTAGGACAACTGGGTTTGGATTGAGGGACAGTATTACTGAGGTAGTCTTTAAGACCAGCCAGATTCAATTTTTTGCAAATCTCATCGGCTGTCGGGATTTTTTTCTCTCTAAATTCTAATTCTATTTGAATTTTGTAAGGCCCTAGGGGCTTTGTCCAGCGTCTATTGCTGGAGATTTTGACTCCTGCGGTTGGCTAGCCTCCGCCTGCCGCTCGAGTAAAAGTCCCTAACGCACCAGACCGTGAAACAATTATTCTTCTCACTTAGACTTTTTGGTGAAATGCTGCGTCAGATCCCTAGATTTCTAAGTCTCTTACAGCAGATTGGATCAATTACTGAGGCACTCGCCCCCCCCCCCCCAAACTTTGGCTTAGGTAGATCAACTAACGAATCAAATGCTCCTCCAACCAGCGCCTGTCACAAATGGCTCCTTGATGAAATTTCCGAGAATCCCCACGCCTGAGAATCCAAATCACCCGACATTCTTGTCCCAAGTCTTCATCATACGTGTATCCATCATGAAACAATCGCATTAAACCTCTGAATTGAATGAAGTGCGCAAGGAGAGACGCCCCCCGCTAACTTTGAGCCATAATAACGTACAAAGTAATTAAGGACATCGGGCGACAGCTACTGGAAGCAGCATGAGATGAGAAAGGAAAGGGCGGCGGTGGGGTTGGGGGGGGGGCCTTAGGGGAGGCTTTTGGGTTGCCTATGCTTGGGAATTGTGAGGAAGGACAGTGTAGAGACAGGGGGGAGGGGGAGGGGGGAACGTGGTTTGAGTTAGAGGGCAGGAGGAAGGCACACAGCCATGGCCGTTGGCGGACAGGTTGGGGAATGCGACATTTACATAGTAATTAAATCGCGGGCGAGCAAGTGGGACCACTGGGGGAGATACTGGCGCTTGGAGCCATTACAGACGCATTAGATTGCGGTAAGCACTTGTTTATGGCACACCCAAACCCGTAGTTTCTAGCGCCCCAGTAGCGCTTTATACTCCACTCGATTTCCCAACCCAACCACCACTCCACCTACCCCCATACCCACAATGATGATGCCATATGACTGCACCTGATTCTCATGCATTCCAAACTATTTTTAGATTTTTTTTTTGTTTTTTTTTGGGGGGGGGGGGTTGTTTGTACTGGCTTGACGGGAATGGAATTGTAGAGTGGAATTTTATGGTAAATTAAGCAGATGGAGTGGGTGGTTTTGGCCAGCTTGGCTCTGTGCAGCGGTGGGTGATTTATTTTATTACATCTGTTGGTGTGATACCTGGTCTTTCAGTCTTTGTCAGGAATTAATACTGAGTGAGGAGGTAATTGGAATTGGTGTGTTGGGGGATTTTTAAATGAGCACTTGTGGTCAATGACAAAGGAAACTTTGCACGGAGATAAATAATCAATAAAAATTGGGGAGCAATTCACGTAATCTACTGAAGAGTGTAAATTTGGAATGTTCTCGAAATTTTTCAGTTTGTCAGCGAAAAAAATACCAAAAAGTCACGTAATTTATTTGAAAGATGTCAAATCTACGAGAAATTTCAAGAATAGTTATACCCTAGAGCACAAAAATTCTGGGATGTTTACGAATTTTCACGGAACGTTCCAGAAAAATTAAATAATATGTTGTTAAAGGTCCCCCTCACGGGACTCATGCCTAGGACGTTTGAGTAATTTTTTACACGACTATTGTCACTTTTTCCAGAACTCTACTCCTCTCCCAAATTACATTTGCACCGAAGAATTCTGCGAAAAATTTTCAACAGTTTTTCTGCTTAACTCCAAGTTAATGCCGCGTAGGCTGAAGAACGAAACCCGCCCTGTCAACCCAAAAATCGAAATCATTTGAATCCATCGTCAGGCAGCCGGGCTTGGATCTCGCCAAATCCCAGTGAATCCCCCCAGCTCTTCCGAACAATCCGCATCTCGCCTAGAATTTTCCATTGAATACCCCATTCTCTAACTTATCTAATCAAATGAGAATGCCAAAGCCGAACAAGACAGAGAAACCAGCCGGCAATCTAACTCACTTCCTCCCCTTGTCTCATCACAACAACAGCCCTAAAATTCTCAACAACACATTGTTGAAAACATTGCTTTCGGCTGACTCGGTTACAGAGGATGGGTTTATATTCAGTATAAAAGTGAGCGCGGGGAGACTGAGGAAAGTGGAAAGAGAGAGTATCACAGTATCAGTTGAGGAGAGAAGCAGTGGAGAATGGAGTTGGTGGTGGGAGGGTAGTTACCAATAGGGTGAAATGAAGAGATAGGAGAACAAGAGGGAAACGAGGAGAGGGCATTTGGTGGTGAGACAGCGCGATGCGGTGCGGGGGGGGGGGAAGTTGAAGTGGAAAGGGGTGGGTTATATACCACCCCAAGAATCTCTCGGGTTTTCCCCCTCTCGTAGCCAATGGGCGGGTAAAGTAAAAGGCGAATGAGAGAGGGGTAAAGGTTGTAGCCCAGTGGCTGGTTTGAAAAGAGATGGCACTTGTATTTGTATTGGTGTGTGTTGCCTCCAAGAGGCCCAGTATCCACCGTACAAACCACCGTGTAACGTACGAAATTGAGTGCTGAATCCCGGATTACAACGAGAGAAAGCTTCTACCCATATTTCTCATTTCTCTCCGGCACTGAGAGTGAAAGAGAGAATTGCTGGGTTTTTTGGGAGGGGGATGGCGGACGGGGGGGGGGGTGGAGGGAGAGAAATAAGAGATATTCTACACGAAAAGCAAAAGAATAAAAGTTATATACACCCCCCCCCCCCTCTCCCTCTCCCCATTCTTAGTTTTATATGTATACGTTCGGTGTACAGTAGTCGGGCTCGGTTTGTCGGCCATTTCCGCCTATTCGGTGAAGAGAGAGAACGAGAGAGCGCACAAAATGGTGGGACCGCTGCGCGGGTTTTACCAGCTCACGGATTGAATTTATCTTTCCTCCTCCTCTTTACATCTACAACTTGTGTTTCTCTGTCTCGTTTGGCTGAGGTGAGGCGGGGGAGGGAGAGGGGGAGGGGGGGGGGGGGGAGTACTCTTGAATAATATCGCGGCGATGCTAACAAAAGTTCTTTCCCCAAACTCCTCGAGGGTTTTGCCTCGCCTTTTCCTCTTTCGTAGTATTCTCTTGCTCTCTTTTATTCTCTTATGTAACATCCAAAGTGTCTCTCAATTTGTAAGTGAGGTATAAATCTGTCTGTTCGTTTTCACATTGTCTCGATTTCTTTTTCGGTGACTCTATGGGCGTTTTGTTTAGCATTTTATTTGTATTTATATGGCAACCGGTAAAACCAACATTTTTGATTTATCTGGAGTTATTGTGATTTAAGAAGAGAGAGATGAGTTGGTTATGGGTGGGGTGGACACGCGAAAAACAGACGGAGTGGCGGGGGATTTACATTTTTATTAAAAAACATTCACGCGGATGGAATGACACGGCACGCGAGATGACGGAACATTCAATTATCTCGGTAATCCGGCTATTATGGCCTACGGATTTACTAGGCGAAATGGAGGGGGGAGGTGTTTTGAGGAGGATGTCCTTGTGGGACGCGAATCTAGGGAATTGTTGTCTTTTCGGAGGTTACACTAGGGCCAGTCGGGGTTTACGCTAGGGGCTATTGTATTTCGGGGGAACAGCAGTCGCCTCAGAGACCTCGTCTCGATTACTCGGGGATCGGCAGCTTGTTTATTTTAGGGGGAAGGGAGGGGGATGAGTATATCAAGTAATCGTCATTTTTATTAGATTGATGACGTTTATTAGATTTCAAGGATTTGGTTTTTTCAGATATCATCCGACGTCGGTGTTATAAATTCAATGAAAATTGGATTCTTTGGAGTATTGGGGCTTCCTCGAGCAAAAGTCAACTCTCACTAATTGAAATGTTTTATTACGGAGAATACCTCACTTATAATTTTGGGGGTACATGGGGCGACCGGGTAGAGCAAAGGAGGGAAAGGATCTGAGAGGGGACGGAATTATATTGCCCTTGAAGTGTATTTGAAGTCTGGTCGCAGCGTCTCTATCTCCGTTGAAATAGTATATTTCGTAACAAGTGAAAAAAAATGGTTTTTGGCGAGTGGGAGGTTTATATCACGAGCCGAAGCAGAGTGATATAATCCCACGAGTCGAAAACCAACTTTTTTCACGAGTTACGAACAAAATTTTTCATGTCAATGTGTCGAAAATAGTAAATTATGTCACCAAGCGATGAAAGTGTTATCTGACGAATGTGGCTTTATGCCTCGCCTTCGGCTCGGATTATAATCACATGAGTCAGATAATACTTTTATCGCTGAGTGACGTATAATATTTTTCGTCTCTGGCCCCGAAAACCGGGATCTAACCGAACGGAGTGAGGTTAGAATCACGGATTTTCGGGCGCCAGGGACGAAAATTACTTTTTAGTCACTCGAGGCGATGCGGAGAGTGACTGAAAAGTACTTTTTCGGCACATTGAGATGAAAAATTATGTTTGTAACTCGTGAAAAAAGTGATTTTTGACTCGTGGGATTATATCACGAGCCGAAGGCGAGTAACCTCCCACTCGCCAAAAACCATTTTTTTTCACTTGTTACGAAATATACTATTTTCGTTGGAATCAAACACTTATAAGATTTTTTATTTTTGAGTGATAGTACATTCTGTTTATTTATTTCATTTCTATATGAGCCATTCCTTACTATTTCAATCGACATTTGTTCAATTTTGCTGAAAATTAGATTTAATATCAAAATATATCAAAACTTATCATAAATTTTAATTGCCAAATTTTTTTTTGCATTCTTTTGGTAAATTAGAATTTTTACGTTCGAGTTGGTGAGTGATTTTGAAAAAAAAATAAATCGATACATATCTGTTTTAGAGAGTAAGTACAAGGACACTTTCTTATTAAAAACAAAGTTTGACGCAATTTGAAGTGAATATTTCGTTTGGTGTGACTAATCCCTCGCTTAAAATTCTAAATTCTGTACTTGCGGTATCAGATGCACCGCAATCTGAATTGAACTGAATTAATGTTACTTGAACAAAAATTCAGAAGCGATAAATTCCTCTTATCGCCAATAGCACCAACAGATCAATGTTTAACGGTTTTGAGGGATAGACGCGCATTCTCTCTCCCATTTCACTCGAGTTTGGCCAAACATTTGCGCGAACCATCGAAAGGCGGCGGAGCGGGGGAGGGACAAATGGAATAAACGCTTAACTCCTGTTACGGGTGATTCGATAATTGATTGGTCTGCAAAACTATTCATGTCGATTGAATTTCATAACTGAAAAACCTCAATCAGGATAAACTTTATCAGTTTACCATTCATGAGTGATGTGAAATTGGATAATACACTATTACGAAAATGGTTTATCGCTGGCTCTCTCGTGCGCTCCATTCGTACCTTGTAAGTAATTAAAACACAGATCGATAGATTGGAGTTGTGGGAATGGGGCGGGAGAGAGAGAGAGAGAGAGAGAGACAGGGAGAGGGAGTTTACTATCGTTCGATTCGATTTGATACGTTCAATCGGGCGGAACCGAGTCAACCGGGATTAAATTATCTTTATTGAGAACATATGATAGCCGTGAAAGACTGATTGGAACATTTAACCGTCTGTCGTTATAGCTTGGAGTAGAGTCCGTTGACAAATTAAAAAGTCGGGACTGATAGGGCTATTTAGGGAGGAACATTTTATCTAGGTTGGGTACGGAGAGAAATTTTTTTTTAGTAAAAATTACCCTCTCCTTAACAAAAATTGTGCACAGCTCTATAAAATTTTTATTGAAGGGTAAACAAATTTTACTGACCGGTTGGATAATTTTTATCGTATCTCTGAATAAATTTTACTGAAGCGGTCGAGTAATTATCCCCGAGCGGCTAAAATGCTATTTTAATACAAATTACTAAGTTTCTCCATTTTGTCTATTGAAATAATTTTACAGAAAAAAAAATTGCAAAGGAAATGGAATATTCAATGGGGATTATTGCAAATTCGTTTTTAATCTGGAGAATTGATTTTGATAATGAGGAGGGGAAAAATAAAAAAATTATGGGGATTTCTTAGAAAAAATTTGACAACAGAAATTGTTGAAAGGAATAAATTAAAATAACGATCATTTGAAAAGTCTATTGTCTGAAAATGATCAACGATTTTATCGACAGGTTAATTCTAATCAGATTAAGAAAAAAAATGCCTCGAGGAGGGATGGAAATTTAAACATATGTGCGACTAACTCAAAAACTCAAACATGGGCGTTTCGTTGTCTAAACTCAATCCGGCTCTCCAACTGTACCTTTTTTCCTTCGAGGGGGACTAAATGGGGTGGAGTTATCGAAATGCCCGAAATATTGTTGCAGGGAAAAGCGGGGATTATTAATGCTCAGTCGACAGGTCGTAAAAGGGCGGAGGGTGGCTGAGAGGGGGTGGTATATACACGGTGAAAAAAAAAAGCCAGCATGATAATGCTGCGTGATATATAGCTCACTGCTACTTCTGTCGGTTTGTAAAGTATAGACCCTTGGATAAAGTCGAGGGGATTCATTTCTTTCGATGAAAGTTGAGAATTGTGAGGGCATAATTACGATATTTCGTAGGCCGTTTTCACATTAGCCAAGTCTGTAAATCAATTTTCGAGACCGGGAGAAAATGTTTTAACAATGGGCACGTTTTTCTCTGCACTTTTCAAATTTTTTAGGTAATTGTGATGATTTGTTCATTAGTCAGGGGTGGTAATCAGATTATTGAAGAAGAAAATAATTTATTATTCGAGCGATTTACGCAGTTTTTTTTTTCCTCCAAAGTTATTGACAAAAAAATTAATTCAAATATTAGTTTTTTAATTTGACTTTGAAAAATTGAATTGGAGTTGAAATTTAATTCAGTTGTGGCTGGTGCATTAATATATTTTCAAATAACAATTTTTTTTGAACTGCGATAAAAAATTATTCAACGAAATACATATTTTAAAAAAATAATAAACAGAATTTTTTCTAATTTCAGGTGTTTTGTCTAAGGATGAGTATTAATTAATTAGTCATTCCCTCGGTGATTTATAAAAAAAAAGAATCATTCATTTGTCGAGAGATTTATTCATTTTTTTCTTTCCGAGCTGGAAAAATAATTAGTCTGTAAAATTAATTCAAATATTATTCTGTAAATTTGTCTTTATATGGATATTATAGAGTTGAAATAAAAATTCAATTGAATGTGTAATTTAATTCAGTCTCATCCAGTGGCTTAAATTTTTCGGTAAATAACCATTTGTTAAACATTTATGAAAAATTTTTATTATTTTCAAAAATAGAGAAGAGTGTTTTCTGCAGAAATAATGAGATGATTTTTTTCAATTTCACGTGAGACAAATCATTAATCGGGTGATGAAGACCATAGGTCATTACTTCTGCACGAATACCCCACATCAAGATCCATGTGTATGTGCTCACAGGGGCCATTTGCAGTCTCCCATGTACACTTGTGACAAGAGAGGGCCCATGGAAATGCTGTGGGTTGAGAAAGCCGACAGGGAATTAGGGGGAGAGACTAGGGGTGGCCGAGGACGCTTATTAAATTAGTAGTCCGTTACCTATAACACTAAACGCTCCTCCCTATCATCTCTTTCTCAACCATTTAAAAAATTATTGGTTCTCATTTCGATCGCTTCTTTTTTAATGCATAAATTTCCCAGCCCCTCGAGGGGCTCTGACAGTGATGATTAAATTTTTATCGATTGAAATAATTCCAAGAACAATCGGCGGATGAACGTATTTCGCTCAATTCACGAGTGACAATTTGTTATTGTCCAATTATCAGATGATTATTACAAAGAAATATTTATCATCTTCCCTATTAAATAACTCTGTTCAAATTTCCAATTGTCAGAAATTTTAAAGAATTTTGTCAATGAGAACTGCAAATATTCGGTTCTTCGGCCACTGAAAATTAATTGAATAATAGAAGATTCTCAAATTTTGAGGACAAAGAAACTGAATATAAGTTCAGGGAGAAAACAATTAAATTTCCCAGGTAGAAAAAGTCACCCCTGACGATTGGGCTGAAACAAGATTTGATATCAAGGCTGGATAACCCAACCTTGAATCAAGCTTCTTTCCACTGTTGAATCGTATATTGATCCAAGCATGGGGCGTCAATGTATAATCAAGCCTTTGTTTAAAGTTGGAACAGCATTGGTGCTCAAGACTGGGATATCCAAGCCCAGATAGGAATCAATGATCGACGAGGTTCGATCAGGCTTGATCCAGGATTGACAAAGCCTGGTCGAGCCTCGATCCAAGCTTGGGTGTAATGATTGGATAAGGGTTGTCATCCGAATCTCATCTCAGAATGTATGGCTAACCTGACTCCTGCTAGATCCTATTTATGAAAGCACAAACACATAAATGAAGCTTGTCCTAATCGAAATATCTCGAAACACGTAAGGATGATTCCTCATTGGTCGAAACAATCGCCATATTCGAGGCGGGAAATTCAAATGTGGCGCGCGGAGCGCGCTATCGGTCTCGTTAACAATTAAGATAGAACAAGACTTAGTACCATCGTCAAATCAATGACTGATTCAAATATGAGGAACAATGTTCGATCGAGCTCGTTCTCTCATGTCTCAAATTTAATTTATTAAACGAGATGAAAAAGATACCAATTAATTTTTTTCAAACATTTCTCATAAATGTTAACATTAAATTTCCATTTCCTAATCAATTTCCATTTCCTAATCAATACATGATTAATCAAGTTGAAATTATATACCAAATTTTCTCCTAAAGTTAGGGAAACCGAGAATTCTAGATAGAAGCGTGGAATTACGAAGAATCCATTGTCTCTTTATTTGCAATTTAAGTTGAATCTACATAGTTCAAAATTCTTACAAAAAATTTCTTTTTCAATTCCTTTCTTTTATTCAATAAATGACTAAATCTTTATTTTGTTCATCCAGCAAGAATCAGGATTTACACACATCCTGAGACAAGATTTGGATTACAACCCTCATTCAATCATTAAATCCAAGGTTGGATCGAGGCTTGATTCTCAAGGCTCGACCAGTCTTTGTCAACCTTGGATCGAGCCTGACAAGCCTTCTTTCGATCGTTCATTCCTATCTGGGTTAGCACCTACTTCACCTGAATTTCAAGGACACTGAAGAATTTTCGTGGTTCCCTGCTCAAAATTGAAAAATTTCCCCTGAATTTTATTTTTTTAGAGATTTTCCTGGGGAAGCTCTGACAGTAATGAATAAATTTTTATCGAATGAAATAATTTTAAGAACAATCGGCGCATGAACGTATTTCACTCACTTCACAAGCGAGAATTTGTTATTGTCCAATTATCGGATGATTATTGCAAATGAATATTTGTCATCTTCACTATTAAATAATTGTATTTAAATTTCCAAATCTCAGAAATTGTATCGAATTTAATTTTCCTGAAATTTTAAAGAATTTCGTCAATGAGAACTGCAAATTTCCGGTTCATCGGCCGCTGAAAATTAATTAAATACCAGATGATTCTTGAATTCTCAGGACAAAGGAACTGAATATAATTTCAGGGGGGGAAAAAAATTTAATTCACTACATACTTCTCCACCTGAATTTCAAGGACACTGAAGAATTTTCGTAGTTCCCTGCGCAACATTGAAAAAAAATCCATGAATTTTTATTTTTTAGAGAATTTCCTGGGGAGGCTCTGACAGTAATGAATAAATTTTTATCGACTGAAATAATTTCAAGAACAATCGGCGAATGAACGCATTTCACTCAATTCACAAGCGAGAATTTGTTATTGTCCAATTATCGGATGATTATTACAAAGGAATATTTATCATCTTCCCTATTAAATAATTCTGTTTAAATTTCCAATTCTCAGAAATTTTATAGAATTTGATTTTCCTGGAATGTTAAGAAATTTTGTCAATGAGAACCCGAAACTTTCGGTTCATCAGTCACTGCAAACAAATTAAATTAATAGAAGATCCTTAAATATTCAGGACAAACAAACTTAATATAATTGCAGAAAAAAAACTGAAATTCACTGCCGACTCCTCCTCCTTCCGAATTTCCGTCGTTCCCCGCTCAAAATTGGCGTAAAATCCCCGGAATATTTATTCCTTCAACCCCCCTCTCAACTTCACTACCGCCGTTCCGAAAATGAGTACTAAATCCCTAAAATATTCTATTTTTTTCTATCAGCCTTCGCGCATATGTCGCCGGAGACCTGCACCTTCCTCTCGCCTTTCCGAACGCACGTTTCAATTGCATATGCGGCTTACGCCGGGATTACTGTTGCGGTACCCACAAGGGGCGGCTCAAGAGTAAAACACATCCAGTTCCTAACCACCCGGCTCTCTCCATCCACATTACCACACCCCTTTTTTCACCATTAAATCCAATATGTTGGATAATGCGATGCATCGCAGCAATACCTGGGGTCCAGAAAGAGGAGAATAATAAACTAGTCTGGATATTTTTTTTCCACCTTTTTTTTTCTCCCCAGCGGATGCGTCTTGAGCGACGTTTACGGATGAATTAAGTAAATAGTCAACGTTTGCTTTCCACTGACACATGCAGGGGGGGGGGGGGGACAAAGCCGCTCAAAAGATCAAGGTGCCTAATAATGGGGTCCAAAAGGAGGGAGACCCAGCGGACGGAAAAAGTGAGTGAAGTGAATGGCTCTCTGTGTATTTGTATAATACCCCTATTATACGTTCTTATTATTATAGCTATACGTGGTCGAGCATCGAAAGTCAATGTCGAGGGACAAATGGTGAATGCCGAGGGGATGAGGACGCCCATACAGTTGACCTGTGCCGGCTAATTTGACGTCTGAACTTCTGGTGTTGCCATTGTCGGGGGATATCTGATTTTTGGAACGATTCAAAGATCGGAATGGATGAACGAGATTTTTTGGCGATCTCGGGCTGCCTTTATCCCCGGGAATTCCTTGGGAAACAGCGGCGATTGGAAAAATCGGAGCATGGAGAGATTTTTTTTTTTTAGTAAAAATTAACGTTTCGTTTGGTAATTGTCAGAGGGAAATTCTAAATCTTTAACAAAAATTGTGGACATGTCGAGACTATTTTTAGTGAGGGGAAAGAAATTTTTGGGAGGAGTTTATTAAGCTTCTATTAGTTTGCTTGGGAGGGCGAGAAAAAAATAGGCTCCGAAAATAGGGAAATGAGTGAAATGGAATTATCCCATCTCAAGTTCTCATTTTTGTCAAAAAGAAATAGTTTTTACAGATTTTTTAACTACAGCATTTTAAAAAGTTAAAAAATAGTATATTTTGATACAAGTGCGACGGGGTGGTAACGAGTGTGAAGTTGGCGGCTCGAGGCGAAGCCGAGGGCTGCCAGTTACCCGCCAGTCACACAAAATATATTTTTTGTTGGTGATATTCCGTTCAGGGAGTGGCGAACTATGCCGTTGTTTGTTGACTAATAAACAAAAGGTCTTTTTGTTTACAAGTTTCGAGTTTTCGTTTACTAGTAAACGAAAAGGCACTTTTCGACACGGGTTGAACATATCCGCAGTGACAAAATAGTATATTTCGTAACAAGTGAAAAAAAATGTTTTTTGGCGAGTGGGAGGTTTATATCACGAGCCGAGGGCGAGTGATATAATCCCACAAGTCAAAAACCACTTTTTTACGAGTTACCAACATAATTTTTCATCACGCTGTGTCGGAAAAGTAACTTTATGCCATAGGTGCCCGTAATCAAGCGATTCCAACCTCGCTTCGCTCGGTTAAATCGCGGATTACGGGCACAGTGACATAAAATATTGTATGGAACTTGTGCGTAATAACTCGCCTTCGGCTCGTGTTACAACCTCCCACGAGCCAAAAACACCATTACGCACATGTTGCATAATATACTATTTCAGTCACTCGACGGGAAGCGGAGAGTGACTACAAAGTGCTTTTTCGACACATTGAGATGAAAAATATGGTTCGTAACACGTGAAAAAAGTGGTTTTTGACTCGTGGGATTATATCACTCGCCTTTGGCTCGTGATATAAACCTCCCACTCGCCAAAAACCATTTTTT
>JAPYZM010003687.1:0-10731 GCA_030522845.1 Psyttalia concolor
CTGGTCCTTAGGCTAAGTTTTGTATATATTTAGTGATTTTAAGATTTTAGGTTTAGTTACGTTTACGTTTTGCGGTATTCCGGTTTGTTGCTTCCGGAGGAACAAAGAGCAACTGGCGCCCTAAAGTAATTTTTTTTGAGGATTTGTTTGCCTTTTGGCGATGACCAGGGGAAAAGGGCGGTTAACGTCAGGTTTTCTCTCTCCAAGAAAATCTGCCACGTTACAAGTTACAGTATTATTGAGGGTAGTGGTTGGCGTCTGGGGGGGGGGGGGAAGCATAGCGGAGGAGGTGATTGGTGGAAAACCATGGGACCCTATCCATTCAAGTTTGAATGGAGCTGCCGCCCCACGGCCATATAAAATAATTCCCGAAAGTGACCGCACCACGGACCACTGACGGCTTTGATCCGCGTTATCGGCCATTAACCTTCGGCGTGCGAGAGGAGATAGCCGCAAATTAAGTAGTGAAGAGTGAAATTAAGTGAAGATCGAGGAGAACGAGGGTAAATCAGAACGAATAGGGCTGAGGAGAACTGCTGAGGATCGGCGAGGAATCTGGAAGAACTTTGGGACCCGTCCGACAAACCTTCTTCCAATTTTGGACAACGATTGGGAGTGCGACCTGGTGCGTGTTAACCGGTGAGTTTATTCACAATTATTAGGTGACAGAATTGGTAGCTTCGTAATTACGCCAGGGCCGGCGGTTGGTCAAATGCCCATGTACGGTGCTGCTCGCGGCGGGAGGGGGAAGGCGAAGAATGTCGAATGAAATATTGGACATGTGCAGATTTTCATAATTATCTCAATTATTTTTTATTGTTTATAGTAGTGAATATTGTCGCACGTTTTGTATGCCGGTTGATAAACTCATCCATGATTTCGGGCAAATCTAAATCTTCAACTAATTGGTGGTGAACGTAAAGGGTAGCAATATTGTTAAGTCTGTCTTGAAGCATCGTAGATCGGGGATAATTTTTTAAACGACGCAGAGTGGAAAAACTTCGCTCATTTGTGCATGTTGAATTTGGTATCGTCAATAATAATTGAATGAATTTGTAGTACCTTCGGACCAAACCAATACATCATAAATTGTTCTTGGAGAACGTTATAACATCCTTTACATTATGTAGAAGTATCTTCTTTTTTGCAGTTATATTCAAGAAATCATCCCGAGCTCGACAAAGTACTTCTACATCGAAATCTTCTTGGTAGAAGGCAGCGATTTCTTTTACAGATCCTCCAGTACCTATTGCGAAAGCCTCCAGGTTGTTCAAAAATCGAGTTGTATCACTATCGACGCGATCTTTCAGAGACACTATCACAGAATCTAAAATTTTGTAGCAGATTTTCCGATAGTATTCTTTCGGGGTTCGGAACATGTAGGGTACACTGGCACCACTATTTTCTAAACGGTTTAGAATTTTGCGCTTGCGCTGCAGTTGTGACTCGTCAAGCTTCTGGCTCTTTGCCCCATCAATAGTTTTATTCAAACCGTTTCGAACTTGGAGTTCCTCATGTGTTCTAATTGAGTAAGCACGGCGTTAATTTTCTCATGGGAGTCAAGTACGCATAAATTTGAGCTCTGAAGCTCTGTGTTCAGAATCTCAATTCTGTCAAATATTTCAATAATCGAAGTCAGCAAGAAATAAAATTGAAAGATTTTCAAGTGCTGCAGAAATCCCCTCGGCTTTGCCGAAACACTGCAATTCACTTTACGATCGTTGCTTCGGTCATCAAAAAATTGCAATGCTGCATTGTAATTAGTGTTCAGGTAATTTGATTTCAATGATCGCATTCTCATGCACCACCGGGTTGGGCAGAAGGCTATCAAAGCAGGAATCTCACCTTGATCTTCGACTGACGGTAAAGATCTCGGAATTGGGCTAAATGCTTTGGCGAATGTCTCACGAAATTGGCTAGATCCTTGATTACCCCAATGAAATTTCGTACAGAATCGACACCCTCCATGGCATCCTGTACAAGGAGATTAAATTGTGTGCATTGCAGTGGACGTATAGTGCACATTTCTCGACTTCTCTGATTCTAGATTGAAGACCCGAGATCCTCTCAGAGACATTAGAAGCGCCATCATAACACTGATCACCTAACTTACCCATCTCCAATTTGTATTCTTCAAGAACTTTTTTCACGACGTGAAACGAAGTCTCTGATTTTGTATCAGACGTTTCGTGAAAACAAAGGAAGATTTCACTAATGCACAAATCACCGGAGACAATTCTGATAGACATGGAAGCTTGTTCTAATCGCCAAATATCAGTGGTTTCATCCCAGGTCAAAGAGAAAAAAGGTGCTGCCCGAATTGCTTGAAGATTCTTCTCACGAACTCACGATACCGTGAGAGCGAGCATTTCATTCTGAACACTGTGATGAAGCCACTTATATTCCGTTCGATTCAACTATGTCCTCAATTCTGGAACATCTTCTGATTGTACTGAATATCTTCGGCAACGCTGTTCTATTATCTAACATCTGTTTTTACTTGACGGTTGAGATACGTTGTATTACGTTCTCACTTGTTCAACTGATCAGTAGCTGATGACAGGTTTTATGAAAGTAACTCACTCCGTGGGCAGGAAATGCCCTATAAGCATTCGTCCAGCAAGTGTATCCTCCAGTGACAAAAGCGTCTCGTGCATTTTGCGAATTCTTACCAATGGCGATTGGTAACTTCTTACACGTTATACAGATTGCTTTGTTAGTTGAATTAAACTCG
Organism: Psyttalia concolor; assembly: GCA_030522845.1. NCBI lineage: Eukaryota > Metazoa > Arthropoda > Insecta > Hymenoptera > Braconidae > Psyttalia > Psyttalia concolor. Next base: position 2,735 of record JAPYZM010003687.1, read on the forward strand.
AGCCATGGATGTTTCGTTTTCCAACGGGAGAAAGTGTCAGGATTTGGAGGTTTGGGGCTGTTAGAATCTACAAAACATGAATTAGCTTATATAGCACATCTGATGAAAAATATGTACCTGTGATGTTCTGATTAGTATCAGTCAAAATATTGGACGACAGAGGTTATGTCAGGATGCAAAGGGACTTTCGAAACATGTGACTCTTCCCCTGACTCTTCGAGTTCTATCCTCGGTCTCTTACTTGTCCTCGTAATAAATCTATCCATCCCCTACCACTACTACTATTAAAAATTTGTATGATGCCCAATGCCGCTTACACCCAACAGGTATATCGGTTGTATACCATTCAACTGTCGGGAGGGGGCTAGCTTAGCTGTGAGGTGTTGTGTATAATGGGACGGAGGGGCGTCACTACCGAATTCGAGCGGAGGGTGTCGAGAGCACCCGGAAACTTTCTTACTAGGGGATAAGAGAGTAGAAATATTCAAAATTGTGAATAAATAAACGAATGGGAAAAAAATCCCAGGTTAGCGTGCAGGATTCACCATCCACGTACAATTCCCGTGTGTTGTATACAACATACCGGGAATTTCCGTATGTAGTGGAAAACATATATACCACACGCCAACCGCCGGTCCTGTATTACGCGTATCTCATCTCGGTCGATTTAGAATAATTTCAGTGGCCCAGTGCAAAAGCGTAAAATGTTCGCGAATGTTTAAATAAGACTATAGTGGGTTAGGCTTCCCGACAAAAAGCGTTAGACGTTAGGAAATGTAGGAATTTATAGGGTTATGCTTCCCGTCGAAAAAGTCGCAGTATTGGTTGATTGAGTAAATTAATCTTGGGTTAGGCTGTCCCGACCAAAGCATTTAATTATTGGAGTAATTTTGCGTGCATCGGATTATTCCTATCGGTCAGAGGCGTGAGTAAATTCCAATATGACGACGCGTTGTCGGATACACGTGTACCGGCCATGCCGTCCGTTATTGGCGTCCCGTTGCTGGACGCGGCAGGAACGTACCACTCGGCGTATTTCGGGATTATTGCGTGTTTTATTGTCGCGTCGATTATTAATTAATTGTGGGAATCATTTTGGTGGGTAATCATAGAATTAATTTTGTTATGGAGTTGTGGGAAGTTTAGGTCCTTAGGCTACATATTGCGCTCGCTGTTGCGCCGAGCTATTTGAAAACCATGCGTGTTTTTGAGTAAGAAACTCGGTTGCCACCCGTGCGGAATTCCAGAAATCGGCCAGTGCCGTTTAGCGACCTTGAGTGCAGGCGTGAGTGGTCATGTAGGCTAGGTGTTTGCGAAGGAATTGTTTGAAACGCAGAGTCTATCAACGGTCGGTAATTGGCACAATGCGCTCAGTCCCAAAAATTCTCACGACACCTCGGGTCAGTAGATCAACGAGCTAACCCGGAAGCTCGCTCACTTAGTCCCAGGATGCGATAGCGATCAGTTCGAACTCATGACAGTATTTATTTTCTATATTCAGTACATCACCGCTAATCAGTACACCTTCGCAGCAATTAGTAAGACGCGTTCTTTCTAATTTCTTTCATTTGTTTATATCAACTTTGTATTATTCAGGACCGTCAACTAGGTGAGACATTCAACTAAAGTGGAAATAGTGTAAAACCCCGACTTTGTTAGCACGTTGCCACCAATAAAGTGTTTTAGATAATTCAACAATGTTTTAGTTTTTCCCGCCGGTTAGCCCTATCCCAATCCTTCGCTAAATTCTCCATCTCACATCCACCCTAAATTTAGCCCGTCCTCAAACAGGAATAGTTCGTTGACTACTTTCTCGGATTATTGATTTTCTTTCGCGTGGAATTTTATTATGGCTTTCGATGCGAATATCGGTTGTGAGCTCGTCAGGTGCCGAGACCGGCGATTATCTGGTTCATTCTTTTATTTTTCTTGAATTATCCTAATTTAGAGGCGATTTTAGAAATCAGGAATTAGGGATTTTGCCGTTACGTGGCTTTGCGCTGACGCATCCAGGGTGAAATTCCGGGGAAATTAGGTATGGTTTTGTTCTGTAAAAGTAATTTAGTTAGGGATTTGGAATTATGATTTGACCTATTATTAGGATGCTCTTCTTCCTACCCTTGGGTCTATTTTGCCTACATCGCTATTACTGCTCTATAGGCTATTGCGCATCAAGTATTATAGTTATAGTAAAATTATTATTTTCAATTCCGTTTGTGCCATTCTGTTGCTCCCGTTTCGAGTAATATTTCTTTTTTTTCAGTTAAATATAGATAGCGATTTTCAGTATAAACCTGACGTTAGAGTAAGTTATTTGGCCTATGGCCCAATAATTTTGTACCCATCCGAAACCACCTCTCTCTCCACAACCAACCTCCTGAGCAGCGCGGGAATAACACCTTTCCTCTGGTCCTTAGGTTAAGTTTTGTGTATATATAGCGATTTTTTAAAATTTTACGGTTAGTTACGTTTCCGTTTTAGGGTATTCCGGTTTGCTGCTCTCGGAGAAACAAAAAGCAACTGGCGCCCTAAATAGTTTTTTGAGGATTTAGTTTGCCTTTTAGGCGATGATCGGGAATTAATTATTCTTATCAATCAAATGTATAATTTCTTCAATTATCACAATAACAGTTTGATAATTAATCATTTTTAATGGTTTCGTCAGAAATAGCTTTGAAAAATGGCACCTTGAACAAGTATTGCAAAAAACATATGAAGAATAACTGGCGCTGAAGGTGAGAGGACTACCGGCCCTCGATTGCAGTCAGGTCAATTGCCGGTAGGTCCCAGGAGAGTTTGACGCAGTCGGAGACGAGCTCTCGAGGCGAGCGGTCGAATCGAAGAGACTTGCCTCTGCGAGATAGTGGCGACCGTACCTTTTTAGGGAAACGGAGAGTCCGTAGTTTGGCATATGGCCAAACGGCGAGAGAGTGGGACGCGTAGCGTCCGCGACGTAGTGTGATAGTCTGGGGCATTGCAAGATCCGCAGTTCCCGGAGACAAAGCCCCTTTTGGTATGAAATCCTAAGGTGGCGTGGCTTGGCAGCCTGGGGATAAACAAGATCCTTGCAAGCTGGGATCATGCTATTCCCGAGAATAGTAGTTGGGGGTGGACCAACGATGAAATAGACGTTAGCGACATCTCAGGGTTGAGTTGGAGGGGACCTAGGTGGTTGAGGCGAGGCCTGCAGATATCTTGGTCGCGTCTGAGTCTTGAATCTCGGCGGCGTTAGAAGGACTCGCAGGCTATTCTTGGCAAGCACCTAGAATCGAGTATTCGTGGTGGTAGTTTCCCTAAGAGTGCACAAACCCTTTGGGTGATAGTTCGGAAGCCCCGTATTTCCAGGAGCGGACACCCTTTCGAGGGTGAGTTCGGCTATTAGATTGGTGAAGCTCGTCCACTCTAACACATACTCTGATGCTAACCGGGACGATGAGTTCCGCCCTTCCGAAAGCCCTCTAGGTCGACGAGGTCACCCTTGAGGCCAGTTTTACCGTTCGATTTCCGGCAAAAATCCAGCTGGCGCCCATCGCTATTCGTATTAGGAAATGGAGCGAGGTTAAGGGTAATTTTCCCCACTGAGCAAATACCCTGTTGGGAAATCACTTACAGTATATAATTCCAATACAAATTAGAAAGTCCCGAAACCAAAGAATCCCAAGACTCCCAGTCGTAAACAATAACTTTTTAATGTATCATTAGGGTGGTGTTATTTAGATAGTGAGCATAGATTATGATTAAATTTTTGATTACCTCTCAGATTACCATTGGCATCTGTCGTCGGGATTCCATCTCTTCTAGCTTGTGGGGTTGTTTTTTGAAAACCTTCCCTATGCATCCATGATTTGCAGGGTTTCTCAAAATCGCAGTGTCCGAGAAACGGGGGTGGTATACGATCTTCATGTAGGACAGTTTGTAATTCCTTGATTCCCTTCAGAGCTTCAGATTGGGTGCCAATGATACAGCAAAGTGTTAACAACAATTTCAGGAAAAATTGTTGCCCAATAGCTGGTAGATGATTTTTTTTTCGGCATCTAGTAGTATCTATTGTGCTGCACGTCAAAATTAGCAAAGAATCGTCGAAGAACATTTTCAGTTGCTTTTATTATTTGAATATGTCCACTCGATTTCGAAAAAGTACTGAAGTGTACCGAATCATGGTGAGGCTTTCTGTGAATAAATTCACACCTTCTCAGCTAATTATTTATCTGAACACCAATCAATCCAATATTTTGTAGTCTCGCGATGAATACGGAATCAATCCCTTCGGCTGCTATTCCTAAACATAAATATTGTTATTGTCAGACTTAAGTTTTTGGTAAGATGTCCGTAGCAGATTCCGTCGTGTATAATGGACATGTTGTGGAGGCTATCTTACCCTGGCTGGTATGACAGCGGCAAGTAAAAAATGGAGGGAAAATAAAGAAAAACATAAGACACAACTTATGGAAAAAAGCCTTTGGCATGAAAAGCCTATATTTATGTACATTCGAACATGAATTGACAACCCTAGCCGATCGAAGAGTGATAAATGTAGAGAGTAGACAGTCTCGTTGTTCCACGGGTTGTGAGAAAATAGAGAGTTAGGAGGGAGTTGGGGTTACAGAGCGAATGATGTAGTATCCAAATGATTCTCCAATTTAAAATCTTTTAAAATTTTTGAAATTTCTAAAATTTCAAAATTTTCAACATTTTAGTTTGAAAACCGTAAAAACTATATATAATTTAAACATTTGAAACACTTGAAGGAAAATTCTGGAAAATTTGAAATTTTCAAAAATTTGAAAATTTCCCAAATTTTGACAAGCTTAGCTACTCAGCCTCTGGAATCGAACCCTCTGGTTCTTCGGAGCTAAATCTCTTAAGGCCATGGGCTGTCGAGAGTAGGCACCAACTCGCTACTCTCTTCTTTTAGGTGATTCAAGATACGCGATAGCGTATCGCCAAGTTGACGTTTCAGGCAGAGCTGTAGCGTATGATATACAGCTCCCAACACAGACATAACCCCTCCAAAAAACTTGAATTCATGTTTATCGTATTAAGCACGCTATAACACTCAAAACCATCGTTAGATACATCATATAAATATGGATTGATCTTTCCGATGATGTTTTCATTTTTGTCATTTACTAGTTAAACAAAAAGATCACTCGATAGCAACAGTGATAAATTTGCATTTTCATTAGTTTCATGTCATCATATTTTTCTCACATCACAAAGCGTGAGTTCTGTCCCATTATGTTGGCCACCTGCGTGGGTTAGTATTTCTGGTATATAATTTAACACTAGAGACCGATATTTGATTTCTAGAAATTAACGCATCAGATCGATTGCTAATTGTTTGACAGCGATTGACGTGCATTTAATAACATCTGTTAGTGAACCATTGAATTATGAAAAAATTACAAAATTTCACTCATGTAACTAGCCGACAATTATTGAAAATTATTTTTATTCAGTTTTTTTTTGATCGAAAGGAAATCGTTTGACGATTCATAATCAAGCGTTAACAATAATTGATAGTGCGTTGTTTAATTTTTATTAACCATTTGCGGGGAAAGAATTAAATTTGTGTCGATTAATTAAGAATCCCATAAAAATCAAAAAAAAAATTTGAAAAACATGGCCAAGTCCACGTTTCAATGCATTGTGTTTTGCACAATTTCGTTAATTTGAATGGTTTTAAAAAATGCTGAAAATAAAAAAAAAAGCCAAGCTTGTATAAATACACGGCCTTAGTTATGAAGCTATCACTCTGAAGACAACGTTTATGCCCAAAACGCGAGATATATGCTCAAAAATAAAAAAAAAATGTTCAAAAAAAGCGTAGTGACCAACGTACTTGTCGCGATTTTCCATACTAACGGGGTTTAGCTTAGAAAGTTCTGCATCCTCTAAATCATGCTGCCGAATCAGAAACTATATTACGGCAGAAGATACTTATGTGTTTTATTTCAATCAGTTACACTTTCTCCATGGATTAACGCCAGAGTTCTCCAATGGTGCAACCCTGCAATCAGGGATATACCATTAGATAATCAGGTATCCAAAGATTACTAAGTCCGGTAGAGTGAGGCACCAATGAGATTTTTCTCCAGGGACAGAGGCTCAAATGCAATCCTATAATGTAAGAAGATTTCAATCATTTTTCCAAACCAACAGAAAGAAACTTCTCGCATATGGCCCACTTTTGTCATTTCCGTTAATGTTTGCCAACTATACGGTCAACCAATTTTTTTGCTAATTACTCTTTAATTCTTAGTTTTTAAATTATCAAAATGCGTTCCTAAAATTTTTTAAATTATTTCCAAATTATTCCATCCATTCATGTTAAAAAATAATCAATTTGTTTGCCAAATCGACGGTGGTCGAGAATAAAGCCCGTCTTACTTTTTTCATGTCAACAACATAGTAATTTCTGAATTAGAAAAAACAGAAGTAAATTACTTGCAAAAAAATTTTATGTGGGGACAAAATTATGCGACCACTTTCGGTCGTTCGGTGGACCCTGGGGGAGAAATTTTGCGCGTTTTTTCTAACATAAAACTTTTTTTTTGCTACCGTTAGAGAGCGTGTGACACAACAAATTGTGAGTAGATTTGAGTACCCAAACGCGGCATTAGTTAAATTGAATTTCCCGGATAAGTAAAATAATTTGTAAAATACACCTGAAACAATTTTTAAGCAGCTGACTCAACAAATAGCTTATTGGTGGGTATGTAATAATAATAATGGATAATTGTATATTTTTAGTTGATCAAGATCCGCGATAGCGTATCGCCAAGTTAACATTTCAGGCAGAGCTGTCGCGTATGATATACAGCTCCCAACACAGACATAACCCCTCCAAAAAACTTGAACTCATGTTTATCGTATTAACCACGCTTTAACACTAAAAACCACCGTTACATAGATCATATAAATATGGGTTGATCTTTCCCATGGTGGTTTCACTTTTGTCATTTACTGATTAAATAAAAAAATGACTCCATAGCAACGGTGATAAATTTGCATTTTCGGGAGTTCCATCTCATCATATTTTTATCATATCCCAAAGCGTGAGTTCTGTCCCATTATGTTGGCCGCCTGCGTGGGTTGGTATCCTATAATATAACAGAGACCCTACATTAATCGAACATGGCAGATTTCATGGGGATAATCGATTATTGTTCATTCGATTAATCGAATCGCGTCTTAAGTTGTCGAGTGCACCTCTCATGGTTGGTCGCAATCATATGGCTCGGGCGATTTTTCATGAAAGCAACTATATAATACGCGTGGTGAAATTCAAAATGCGAAATAAGAGAAAAGCTAATAGATGAAGAATAAAAAATATAAAATTTTGAATCGATATTCGAAGTTGAAAATTAAAAATTCAACATTACCGACGGCAGTGGCCGTGCGGTTAGTGTTAGACTGGCATGCCTATGACCCGGGCTCGCTTCCCATCACCGGCAATCAAAATTTGCAAAAATTTGGAGCACTCTGATCTCACGATTCACTGCCGAGCGGTCGTCTCGTAGCAGAGACGACTGTACCTGGCCAAGGTTTTCCACTCAGGGTGAGGTTCTTTCTTGGTCCTTGGCGAATGCGGTACAGCGGGGTCGGGGGATGGGAAGGGTAAATACGCAAAAGCCCGAAAGGGTTTACGTGAGGACAGGAAATTAAAAATTCAACATTCAAAATGCAATAACGAAATTCAAAATCAAAAATCCAGAATCAAAAATTGAAAACATTCAACACTCAAAGTTAAAATTCAGAATTCAAGAAAAATAGAAATAGAAATAGAAAATAGCAATAGAAATTGGAATTTCAAAATTAATATCAAAAATCAAAATTCAAAGTCAAAATTAAAAACAGAAATGTCAAAATAAAAAATTTAACATTCAAAACTCAGGATTCAAAATTAATAAAAGTGGAATAAAGAAAAAATGAGAATAAAAATTTGTTTAAAAATATTGGTATTCATAGATCAAAATTATTTAACGATTCGAATG
>JAPYZM010003688.1:0-10729 GCA_030522845.1 Psyttalia concolor
GAACTGGCTGAGCAAACCACTCGTGGTCAACAGGCGAGTGACAAAATTGTGAAGTTTGAGGCTGAAATGCTGGAGAAAAATACACAGGTGGATAGTTGAATTGATCACCAAATGTTACCTCGATAACTTAAAATGTCGAAATGCCCTGAATTCACGATTTTTTTGCTAGATCTCCGACCTCACCCAACGACTCCAGACTGCCCAACTCAACATGTCACGGCAAACAGCGGATTTAGCAATTATGGAGAGAACCAAATGCGACTTAGAGCAGGAGATTGTGAAGAAAGAACTTCAGTTCCAAGAGATAGAGACGAAGTACAGTCAGGTGGAGACAGAATTGAAGGGACAATTGGCGATTCTTCAGGAGAATTCGTCGCAAAGAATTTCAGAACTGCAGGTGTTGATCACTTCAATTCTCTTCGATGTTCTTAGTTCAATTAATTATTGATGATTTGTGATTTGTGATTTAGGAGCTTCAAAACAGGTGTGCCGACACTAATTCTCAGAAAGAATCGATCTCAGCAGAATTGTCCAAGTCCAAACTCTTACTCGAAGCAGTTCAAAAGGAAAACGAAAATATTAAACATAAATTGACTTTGATGAGTTCAACCAAAGACTGCGTAGTGGGAGATCTTAAATATCAACTGGAGCGTTTGACTAAGGAAAATGAAGAGAAACAACTAAAGTACACTGCCGAGTATCAGGTATATTTCACATGAATAGACACGGAGAGGAATATTCACAAAAAATTACGAAATAATTCACGTAATCTGCTGGCGTGACTGGTGTTCAGCGAATTTTCAAAAAGGATTGAAGAGAGTAAATCTGTAATGTTCTGTAAATTCCCATGATTCCCGAGAACATGCTCATCAATACGAACATTAAATGACCGTCGCCTAGCATCTCACAAATTTTGCTCCCATCCCTCCACATGACGTTAAAAAATAAAATAAAAGACTAATAGTAGTTGTGGAATAATCTGAATCTAATCAACGCCATTAAATTATCTCTTTACAGGAACTCAAGCTGAAATACGAAGAGATTGAAATTAAGTATCGAAATGAGGCAGCAGCCAATAAGGAAACCCATGAGATCAGGACGTCAGAATTAGCTGGTTTAAATGCAAAGCTCCAACAATTCCAGCAACTCAACCAGCAGCAACGCGAAGAAATAGAAAAACTCAATGAGCAGATCAACTTATCAGAGCAGAAGTTGAAAAGAATCACAAAGACAGACGGCCAGCTTAAAGAGAAGCTTCAGGCAGCCACTGAGAATGTCAAATCATCTCAGCAAACAATTGCAGACTTGAGCCAGAGAAATCAACAACTGGAGGCCAAGGCCAAAGAACTAATAAAAATAGAAAAAAAACTGAAGACGGCTGAACAAAGGGCTGATGACTATCAGCAGAAGTACTTCGATGTGGATGCTGACTTAAACGAAAAGATCAGGAAGCTGCAGAGAGACCTGGATGCTGCTCAGACGAAACTTGAAGAGGCCAACGATCAGCGTTTTCTCACAAGGAGTGAGTCCTATCAGAAACAGCAAAGGAATCTCGAGGCGTCTGAGAAGAGGGCGCAGGAGTTTGAGCAGAAGTATTATGCACTGCAAGAGATTGAGAAGCAGAAATTCGAGAGGCAGCAGAAACTGCTCGAGGAGGCTACCATGAGAGCCCAGACGTTCGAAGAAAAATTGAAGAAATTAGAAGCCCAGAGGTCAGACCTCGACGCGCAATTGGCTGGTCTTGAGAAATCCCTTCAGGAGCCACAGATACCTTCACCTGGTTCTTGGAGGCAGAGTCTTGCGCCTAAAAAAGTCGCTATTCGTGCGGACGAGGTGAGCTCTTGCTATTTCATCTTAAGACGTTAATATTGATTGTTGTGAGGTTGATCGAGTTTCTTTTTGTTCTCCAGACATTTCCCCCAGGAGCATTGGTCGCAATGCTCCCACCGCAGTCTCCGAAGACACCTAAGCCACCGGGTAAGGTGATCCTGAAAGCTCCCACACCCCTGTCTAGACCGAAGGTGTCCACATCTCCCAGAGCTTCTCCAGTACCAGCGCGCAAGCCTCGGAACTCAGCCTTTCACACCTCTCGACAGACCTCAAAGTCCTCTAACAACTTGGATCTACCTATAACCAGTGATCCACCACGTAGTTCATCCCCTGACAGTTCTATGATGGTTACCACTGAGGATTTCGATAGGACCGTTCAGAAAATACTGATTGATTTATCACAGGAGAATTCGCGATCGAAGTCAATTAGTGCGACCCCAAAGAATACGAACAAATTTTTCAAGACTAGGGGATCTCAGCCAAAATAAAATTACTCTAATAATTACTTGATTTTTTATTGATTTTGGATAGAAGAAATCTCAAAGTGGTTTCAAATATTTGTGATGTTCACTCTTTTTAGGTGTAGTTCTTTATTTTCTTGAAAAATTAATTAAATTGAGGATAAGATTGTTAAAGTGAATATTTTGAGGGCAACAAAGATATCAAATAATTAACGTTTGAAGTTTTTTTTTTTATTTAGGATTATCTTAAATATACTTTTTTATCTCTCAACTATCAACTGTCGGTAGTAGTTGAGAGTACGGATCCCACCTTTTTTCTTTCCTGCCAAATGTTAATAACAATCCCAATTTGAAAAACAACACTGTCAACTATCACCGAAAGTTGATAGTTGAGAGATACCCATAAAATTCGATATAATCCGAAATTTTACCTACTCACTCGCTGCCTGAGGAAATTTTCTAAATATCTAGTGACTTTGAGCTCTCGGAAACGATTTTTACATTCTTTTATAGGATTTACATCGTCTTTTTGCTCTTGATCTTCTTCCTCATCTTCTTTCGCCTCCACATCTTCTTCTTCCCCTTCATCTTCATCCTCCTCGTGTTCTTTCTCTTCCTTATTATCTTCTTCCTCCTCGGACATTAGACTCCCGAAACTGATTTCTCAATTTTTTATTGGCTTTTAAAGTCCGCGGAAAGAAAATCAAATGAGCTCATTCCGAGGCGACTGCAGTTTTCGATTCCTGAGGAAAGTTTTCAAGATATCTGATGATTTGGAGCACCCGGTAATGACTTTTAAATTTTTTATAGACTTTTGAAGTCCGCAGCGGGAACATTAAATGAGCTCGAAGTCACCTCAGAATGATAACTTCATTACAGCTTTTTAACATCTGTAATACTGAGAAGAAAAAGATTTGAAATGGATAAGAATTATTATATATTTTCAAAAATATAAACAGTTTTATTCAGTCGTCAGGATTTATGAAATACCAATTCACTCACTGATGTTAACTGGCTTCACATTTTTTCTTCTTCTTCGTTTTAGGCGAATTCTTAGGTAATTCTTCATCAATTGAAGGAATATCCATTGAAGTAGTTACATCCACCACAAACTCAGGCACCTCTTTCTCTCGTTTCCTTTTCCTTTCTTTTTTCTTTTTGGATATCTGAGTTTCATCCTCTAATTCACCGTCGACTGATGTATATTCTCGTTCTTCATATTTTTTCTTTTTCATTTTCTTGGATTTTTTCACCAGTCCGCCATCTTTATCTTCAGCCTCGATCAATTTCTCGTGCGCCTGATCTCCATCGACTGGATCAGATTCTGTTAATTCATCATGTGCCCTCCTTTTTTTCTTTTTTTTCTTCTCAAATTCTGTAATTCCATTCACTACTTGCGGATTGTAATGAGTGTCATTTTCGGCATCCGAAGTACTTATTTCTTCTTGTACTTTATTTTTCCTGTGTTTCTTTTTGCGTTTGCCCTCGATTATCTCCTCGGTCAAACTATTTTCCCCGGCAATCCCATCGTCTGTCCCTTGGCTCATGTTTTCATTCTCCACCCCCCCTGAGATATTCACCTTCTTCATACTCTCATGAATTTTATCCGGATCAACCTCTTCTCCATCTGCCTCTTTCTTGCTCTTCCTCTTCTTCTTACATTTTTTGTCTCTCCAAATTTCATCTGCTTCATTTTCACCGCGGGTTTCTTCACCATTCTTACCAGTTGACTTTCCATTGGTGATTTTTTTCTTGTGATGTTCAGGGAGAGGAACATCGGGATTTCTGTCGAAAAGTGCAACGAAGAATCCGTTACTTTGGTCGACGTCAGGTCGAGCGTACAAGCAATTATCCCCGCATTGATAATCTTTGGAGCTGAAATTTATCCATTGATTTTTTAATAATTCTCTTATGGGGACTAGTTTGTATGCTTGACCTATGTCTCCCAGAATCTCATCTACAACCATTTCATTTTCTTCGGGGTACATCGAGCAGGTGCTGTAAATAACTCTTTTGACTTTTGGAAAGTTGAGTAGGGCATGTCGAAGGAGAAGTACTTGAAATGATTGAAGACGCTTCAGTCGACCTGGTGCACATCTTCCATTATTGTCTTCAAAGTCTGGTCTATCCATACCTGGAGTCAATCAACAAAATCAGTGCAAGGTATCACTCTCTTCCGAGTTGGGATGCGAGTGTTAGAATTGTCTTTGTTTCATTTGATGGCTTAAAACAAAAATAGAAGTCATAAAGAAAAATTATAAGCTTTATCTGAACCAGTGACCAACCGATCGGATGATTTCTATCAAACTTGTGTCGTGGTGGAGTTAAATAAGAATGTATTGTTAAAAAAAAAAATTCAATCCGGGGAATTCTCTAAAAAAGTGGCGGATGTAATACCTGAACCAGAACAACTGGGGTCGACCAATATGTACTCCACATCCCCACAGACTTCTGGAGTTAAAGTCAATGCGTCCAGATTGAGTGTCTCGACGCACGCCGCATTTGCAGTCTTCACCATTTCGCATAGGACTTGATAACGTCGTTCATTCCTCTCGACTGAAAGGACTTTTCTAGAAGGGAATAAGACAGCCACTATTTCTGGTAACTCATAATAATTTTCAGTAATTTGTTAATCCGTAAAAAACGTTGAAACAACAAGTTTTACAACGAGTATTTACATTGAAGATTGGAAGAAACAATATCAAATACTTTATGTCCATCATTTGAAGAATTCTAATGCTTTTATTACCCTCTATTTTGGAGTATCGCTGCCAAATGTGTCGTCTTCATCCCGGGTGCAGCACACATGTCCAGCACAACAGAGCATGGCTTGGGATTCAATAAATATGCTGGTAAGCAGCTGGCCTGAATCATGACAGATTAAATTAGAATACCAGATTAGCTGAGAGAAATTGATAGAATACCTACTCATTATAAACGTTTACGTGCTGACTAATAACGGCCGAAAATGGTCATGAAAAATAGATATCGGGGTCAAACGAAGGGTAATAAAATAAAAAATGTCGGTAATTAGCTCCCCATGGTGTATTGTCTTTGCAGGAAATATCATTTGCATCTGTTTCGTGAATAAAATTCAGCCGCCATCTTGGAGAATTTTGTAAGGGTTTGGACGACAGTCGGCGTCCGTTGGTCATTCTAATCATTATTATTCACTAGTGAGACCTAATTGCCGACACATTAGATGTTATGATCTCTCATTTGACCCCAAGATCCCTTTTTCTCATGCCTACTTTCGACCGTAACCGGGGACAATGAGATTTTATCACGATTAAAGCGATTCTAGATAAGTATTCAAGACATTTTAAGTTTAATTTGTGACACAAGCAATACCTCACCTTATCCTGTAACACAATAGCTCCACATTGATACCCAGGATGATCATAGAAATGCGTTCCCGGAGGAAAAGCAAATAACTCATCAACATGAAAATCCTGAATGAATGCCAGATAAGGCCAGTTTCCCAGATTCCTGACAGTTTCCAGAAAGTCCTCATACCTTTTCGGTTTAGGCAAAAGCTCATATCCATCCCCCTTGAATCCCTCTATCGCGTCCGCTACGCTCTTCACCAGAGTATTGATCCGAATATATCTCGCTTTCTGACCTGGAAAAAGAATAAGAAAGGATCTTCAGGATTAAAATGAAAACACGAAATCTAATCTGAATGAAAATTTATTCTTACATCGATCTCGTTAAATATTTTACATGAATTCTATACATGGACAAATATAATGTATGGAATCGCGAAAAAAATTGGATAAAAAAAATTCCAGTGAAAATAATTGCTCAATCTATGGCAGGACGAAAATGAAGGGAATTGTCTCTTCAGACGCTAAACGAAAATGGAATGGAAGATTCTTGACTCAATCTCTCTTCTGATGATCCTCGTCCTCTCCCCCCTCATCAATTCCATCATCACTCTTTGGCTCATCAGGCTCCATGAAAGCTTTGTAAGCGTAGCAAGCGATAATAAGATTCACTACAACTACAGCTGCCAATACCGAAATACAATTGCTAGTAAATCTCTCCAAATGATACTCTGTATTCAGAAAATGTTGGACACCAAAAAATGCCAGAAAGGGTAACGTAAACATGGCAATACTGTAGAGAAAAAGTGTTCCCAAAACATTAACGAGACTCATATTGCTTGAATTCTTCTACTAGTGTCAATAGATTTTGCCTCTCGAGGTATAAGACAGGAAAATAATCCCTTGAATCTCGATCTATCCCTCGAATTAACGGAATTCAACTGGTGTGATGAGAACCACCAAAGCATCAGTGAGAATCTCCACTTGTTGATCTCAAGATTTTTACAATCTCTGGAAAAATAATAAATATGAATTAAATGGTGAAAGGATAGTTACCTCGTTTTTTGGGCTCCTCTTCGAATTCTTCTGGGATGGAGATTTGCAATTGTTGACGAATTTCATTCTCATAAGTGAGAATTGTTTGGACTGGCTTTGAGTCGTTTTTTAGGACTCCTTTTCCCCATATCAGTTCGGTTATGAGGACACGAGCTAACCAGGGATCGAAACGTGGCTCTTTGAATAATAATTGAGTCTTTCGAATTATTTCGTTCAGTTTTGCCCCATTGTGAAGGGTTGTTGTCGCTAGTGCGTAGACTCCTTTGAGATTCTGAATTGTGAAATGGTGATGATATTGTTTGTTGAGACAGTGTCATTGGAGTTACTATTCTAAATAACACTGGCTGTCCATACAACAATTGTTAATTAAAAAAAAATCAAATGAAGCTCTGGCTTAATTTTCAAGAGACTCCTGAGAGTATGAGCCTAATGACATTGTTGACATGAGGATTATGTAGGAAAAAGAAAAAACAACAAATTTTTGAGATTGAGGTGGAGTCGAGCACGTGCACTCACCGGGTGTTTTTTCTCGTAGATCAGTTGTTTCAGACTAGCTCCCTCCTCAGTCACCTGACGTACAGTTTTTGCAGCAGTTTTATACAATCTGGGAACTGGAATTGAATGTACGAATCCACTGGACATGTTATCTCATATGTTTCTCACAGTCAGATTGTTTTGGTATGAGCGAATGAATACTTTAGACTGGAGGTTACGGTCAGACCTGCTCGATTTTTTTTTTATGTTTTTACAGAGATTATCTCTGATTTTTATTCCAAGATTCTCCAGAATTCCCTAGAAGCTCTGCTCATTATACCTGTTTACGGGCTGACTAACTACTGCTGCAAAAAGGTATGAAAAATTATGCACTTGAAGTCAAACGAAAGGTGATAGTATCTAATATGTCGGTAATTAGGTTTTAGGGTAGTATAAGAATGATTAGAATAGAAAAATATGCAGAAAACAGCCATCGATTTTTTCCCACCGACGACGACATTTTCCAATATGGCCGCCGATTTCACTAGGGAAACAAATGTGAATGATAATCCCTAAGTAAAGAATACATACTGCACACGTAATTACCGACGTTGTAGACTTTATGAGCTTTACTTTGACTCAAAGATCATAATTTTTTATGACGGCATTCGGCCGTAATTAGTAACCCGGTAATGAAAAAAATCGAGCAGAAAGTTGTCCTTTTGTGAGGATGATACATGGGTAATTCATTTTACCTACTGCACTTGAAACCTCCGATTGTAGAAGACTTACTTTCTAAGCCGACTCTGTAGTTCATGCCAGTTCATAAAAACCGTTTGAATTTGAAAGTTGTTTATAAAACAACGCACAAGAGCGAGATAAAGAGTAATAAAATGTGAGTATATATTGTTGAGTGTTTAATTCTCGTCTTCGATTAGACCTTTTAAGCGGAGGTGAGAGGTTATTATTCCTCGTTTGGGTTGTAGTGGGGAAAAAAATGTGTGAAACAGTGTCTCTGGGACGCTCTAAATTGACACCCAAAGTTTGAGGATTGAAATAAGCCAGAAGGAAATATTTTTTAATGACTATCAATTTGTTCATGCGTTGATCTTGAGGTGGATTACTCAACTACAGAGTTTTGGATTTTTCTGGTGCATGGTTTTGGGTTTTTTTTGGATGTTATTCAAGTAGCTTGAGTACCTAACCTCAATTGTCGCAATTCCCGCCCAATTGTTCCAGATGTCACAGGTTAATTCAAATTAATTATTAACTTACGTGAATCGATGATTTTTATGACGATTGAATTGATTGTGGAATGCATTACAAAATTGATTTCGGAAGTGTCTTTTTTATTTTGCAGGAATCCATCGCAAGAAGAGAAAAACATTCGTCGATATTCATCGTCAGTACGTGCAATATTTTTAAATAATAATTTTTTTTTCAATGATTTCGGTGTATAAGTATTGTGCTACAGTTTATAATTTTTTGGATCGATATGGAATCGTAATTGTTTGCTATGATAATTGTTCAATCAATTAATCGAACGACTCGTTTCAAAAATGTTTTTTTTCTCAACTTAATTAAATTTGTGGTGAATAGTTTTGAGTAATATTTTTTAAATATTTTTTCCTAGATTTTAAAGGGTCCGAAATCAAGGAATCCGCTTGAGTCATTGGAGCCTGCACCCTCGTCAACTGAAACGACACCATCGAGATTGAAGAGGAGAGTTAGTTTTGCAGAGAAAAAACATGTCAAGTGAGTGAGATTTTCGTCTACGAAGAAAACAATTTGATCGTTATTAACAATTTGATTCTTGATCGTTAATAATAATTTATTTATCTCCAAAATGATTGAAAGTTGCATTTTTTGAAGATTAACCCCAGTTATTGCTATCAATTGGGGTTTTCCCTTGAATTTTTGAAAACTGCAAAAAATTATGAAATACAAAAATGGAGTAAACAATAAATAAATGTTCATTTCAATTTTCCTATCGAGCAATCAAAAAAAATCACGTAAAATAGCTCTTTTTTATTCTATCAATCGCTTTCTTGAGATAAAAAAAGGTTGTTTTCTCTGCTTGTCTCCTTCAGAGAATTTTGCGACTCAATGGAGCAGGGAACAGTCTGGGACAATACGTACGAGGAGAGCGACAGTTCTCATATAACAAGAAGTCATCACGACGAGAATGCGCCACCGCCGCCGCCCCCACCCGTCTACGTCCCCTCGTTGAACGACTCTGACTCCTCCCTCATCTTCGAGCGCCGCAGGCCCCCAGTTCTCAACCTAAACTTCGTTGGTCCCCACGTAATCGAGCAGCACCCGGAGCTTCTTCCAGAAAAAGAGAATATCCCAATGAGTGCCATAGACCTGGCAGCGCCAGAAGACGACGTTTTTTCCCCTCCAAACTTCCCCCAGGTGATTCCTCCTAGCTCTCAGAAATTCGCGATTTACTGCGACGACGAAGGGACCCCATCTCCCCCAGAAAAAGCCAAAAGTTCTTCTGCAGATGACTCAGAAGATCGTACACGAACTCTAACAGACTCTCAGTGCCTTGACTTCACTGAGAATGGTCCCGAGAGACAGGGAGTCATCTCATCAAAGCTGCCGGAACCCCCAAGAAGTGCCTTTGATGGAATGGAGATGACAGAAGCCCTGACATCAGTTCTGTCAAGCCTGACACCCAGAAACAAGACTCAAAATATTAATGGTGGGGTGGATTCTACTGAAACAATTACCTCAGTACTAGCACACAAATCTATATGGAGTATTCTTCATGATGAAGACACAGACGACACACTGTCTTTATCACAAAATATAAAAGATACTGAAGGAGTTTCTTCAGTCGTTAATGATCGGGGATTAACCAGGACGAGTGTGCTAAATCTGGACGGCTTGAGGTCATCAGGAACTCCAGGAAAGACTCCGTTTTTCAATCAGACAGTCGACATGACTGGTCGCGTCCCATCCGTCTTAGATTCTGGTAGAGCCAACGCAAGTGTCTTGAATTCTGATGGCATGGAGATGACAGAAGCAATAACTCCCTTTTTCCCAGGGACTGAAGAAAATCTAGATCAAAGTGGAATGGAACTGACGAGAGCCATTGACGGGCTGCAGCCGACAAGCACCACTGAAGACAGAACCCAATGCTTTCCACGAGAAATGGAGATGACGGAAGCAATCAGTCGGCTGCCCCCGGGGCGTCAATCGGCAGAGAGAACCCAATTTTTTCATCAGGGAGAAATGGAGATGACGGAAGCGGTCAATCATCGGCCGGCAATAAGTCAACCTGAGGAGAGAACCCAATTTTTTCATCAGGGAGAAATGGAGATGACGGAAGCAATCACTCGGCGGCCACCGATGAGTCAACCGGAAGAGAGAACACAATTCTTTCATCAAGGAGAAATGGAGATAACAGAAACAGTCAATCGTCAGCTGGCAATAAGTCAACCTGAAGAGAGAACCCAATTTTTTCATCAGGGAGAGATGGAGATGACGGAAGCGGTCAACCGTCAGCCGGCAATAAGTCGACCTGAAGAGAGAACCCAATTTTTTCATCAGGGAGAGATGGAGATGACGGAGGCA
>JAPYZM010003689.1:0-18680 GCA_030522845.1 Psyttalia concolor
TCGCCTTCGGCTCGTGATATAAACCTCCCACTCGCCAAAAACCATTTTTTTTCACTTGTTACGAAATATACTATTTCATCTCAATGTGTCGAAAAATATTGTTCGTAACACGTGAAAAAAGTGGTTTTTGACTCGTGGGATTATATGACTCGCCTTCGGCTCGTGATATAAAGCTCCCACTCGCCAAAAACCATTTTTTTTCACTTGTTACGAAATATACTATTTTGTCACTCGGCACGAAAAGAACCCGCCTTCGGCTCATCGTGTACCTCATATTCGCCAGCAAAGTTCTTCACGGCCTAGTGTCAAATAATAAATGTCAAAATAAACATTGTAACTGAATGATAAATTACTGAACCATTAGTATCCAACTGATCACCAATAGTCATCAATCAGTTATAAATGTAATGCCCCTTCAGAAGCCGTAAAATAGTACAACTATTCAAACTCATCGAAAAATCCTAATATACCTAAAGACTCTCGTAACATTCAGTACATAGTTAATAACCTCCAAGTGCACGATATGTCAAGAGGATTCTATCTCTCGAGATTGTGGGTTTCATGTCTGTATGCCTGTGTGCGTGTGAGTGTGTGTGTGGGGTAGCCGACGAGGCGGTAGGCGCAGGAGCACATGGTGGCATCGATCGGAGCGGAGAAACAGCGAGTGAGACAAAGATAAAGCGAAGTGGCGGGAGGGGGAAAAAGAGAGAATGAGAAAAGAGAAAACATGGTCACACTATAACAATCCAGCTGAACACGAGTACGTTCCCATATCCGTGCGATAAAACACGATCGATGAACCTTTCTCGCTCTTCCTCTCCCTCACTCTTTCTCTCTCTCCTCGGCTAATGTGGCCATCACAGCTCGGGCACTCAACGCCAAATTGCTATAATATTTCGGTGCAGCTTGGTGGCCAGCCAAACGCGTCTTTCTTCTTGTTCGGTTCTGCTCTGTTCTTACATTACTATATACGTCGTACGGGGTTATATACGTATATACTATCGGTTCAGTACAAAACGGACGTTTCCTTTGTCCCACGCTTGTAAACCAATTTTACGGGACAGACGCGGGTAAATGTGGAGTGATAGATTTCATCCACAATATCGACTTAAATCGCGTGAAATATCAAATGACCACTGACAAAGACAGAATTTCATAACAAATATTGACTGTTGTACAATTTTTTCAATAAAACAAATTACACACATCTCACGGTTTTTTCGTAATGACGATGTTTTTTTATATAGATTTCTGATAAAAAGTTGCCGTGAAATAGCGTCGCATAAATGTCAATGGCATGTGAGAATAGAAATTATGAGAGAATACCTGAAAAATCACTGAAATTTTTCCCATTCGCTGTATGAAAAAAAAAAGTGAATTCCATGTCAATTTCATTGAAGATCCAAATGATAAAAAAATCGTGTAATAAACAGCTCGGAATACCTCAATAAAAAGCGAAAAGACGAAGCGATAGCCGAGCGTACGTTAATTCCCTCGTTTGCAGTTGACATTTAATTGATCATCTTCAGGAAGATCACGTGACTTTATCAATTTATGTGCAATTTATGCAGCACCATTGATGAGTATGGAGTCGACCCAGGCGTTAGCTCGGATGCCTCCTGGTAGCCTACTCCATTATTAATGATTGTACATGGATGCATCGGCACATGTGACGGTGGAAACATTCACACGTGTTTAGATACATTTGAGGTGTGGAAAACGTGCATCGAGCCCATGTGAAATACATAATTGAATGCTATTGACGGAATACTGAATAATCCATTAATTCCATGAAAATTCCCCGCTGCGAGGGGGATGGGTGAACTGAAAGGGTGAAATAGAGGGGGAACAGCTGTAATTCCACTCTCAAAAATATCCGCTTGTATAGCCCAGTAATAGGTACCATACGCCCAGTGACATGTTACGTCCACTGAGCTACATATGTAATTGACAATGTGAAAAATTGATGTGTTTACCCCTTGAAGTACAAGATGTTGGGCTTTAGCTGTTGCTCGAAGTAATGAATATAGTGCAAAGAACTGTGTCCACGATAATACTGAATAATTGGACTACGCCACTTGAACACGAGCATATCGAACTACAAACGATAATTTATGACGCCACTAATACGACTAGTCAGTTGTGCTATGGATCTTACTGCCACCTTACGGTCGTCCACTGTATACAGTCATTTAAAGTTACTCGGGTTCCGTTTGAGAGACCTCCGCGTGCACTTCTGTCCACGTACGTCACGCTCAGGGGAAAAAATACTCTTGATACTTGGCAAGAGAAAATATTTTCTGTCAATATAAAAATCCGTGAATTCTCCGGATAAATTGTTTTGTTCTCACAATGAGGGGAAAAAAATCTAGCGAACGACTTTTGTTTCAATTCTCTTGCCTTGAGAAAAACTTCAACTGTCAGGAAGAGTCTTCCCATAAATTCATCTAGTTTGTATTGAATTTAGAGTTTAATAGCCGATGAGAATCATCATGTCTAATTGAGAAATTCTTGTTGCGACTGCTCGATGAACACTTTCATTATGAATCCAAGAGTATCAAAAATTGAGCATCCAAATGTGTTGTTTGAATAAAACATTACGTAAGAGAAGTCCTATTAAAAATAACACTCTAGATCATGATTTATAGTCTTCAGAAAAATTTAAAATTCTCTCGGAACGCAAAAATCTCATTCTGTTGAAATCCTGTCGTTTCTCGAACAATTACATTATTTATCAGGAGATTTAATAATTTTAACAGCTGACAAGAGAATATTTTTTTCGTATCGAGTGAGTGAAATTTTGCTTAATTAATTTTTTTTTCTCAGTGCACTACGCTCATATTACATGCAAATAAAATTCGTGACAGTGCCGTAAAAATTCTTGAGAAGAAAAATCATGTATTTGGTACAAAAGTGATTTGTGAGAGGGTGTGACGTAATTCTCTGAGTAAAATAAAAGTCGGAAGGGGATAGAGAAAAATAAATAAACTGAGAGTTAGTTAGCGTTAACGAAGAAATCCTTTAAGAACTCACTGGAGGGGATTCAAGTTGCCGAGCCGGCTAATTGTGTGACCTTAAACGAACCTATCCCGTCACCATTACCGCCACAATGAGGCCGAGTATATTGCGTGAAGCTGCTTCCGTTGCGAGTGACACGCGGTACATACTGGTAATCTGGCCTCGAACGACACGTGATCTGAGCATTATGAAGTACTAATTTTTCACGAGTCTTATGTTATGTGTGGTCAATCGTAAGGAACTTTGTTATTAAGTTGTTGGCTTTGAGGATAAAAATCATTTTGCATGGCGGTAATTCATCAGTGTCCATATTTTTGCCAATAATTATTAGAAAACAATAGTTTATGTCTCAACGGACTTAAAGATAAGAAAGAAATTAAGGATTATGGAAAAAAATAAAAAAAAAACAAAAGATTAGTAGTAATCAAATTGTGGGTTAATAGGAAATAATAACAACCTCAATTAATACTAATAATTTAGAAGAGGAAATTAATATTTTTGCGCATAAATCTGACTATTAGTTCATAGGAAATATTTTTTTTTGTGATTGCAATGGATGTAGAACATCCATAACTGAATTCAATGTTGTTTTTCTATTACTTTGTATTACCCAATTAAATGAGAATTCCGAATTCCCCTATTCCCCTACCAACTCACAGATGCAATAATTAAAAACGATCACCCGATGAAGATATCTATTTACAGATATTTGCGCGTATATATATATATATATATAAGTGAGGTGTAATTATGGAAACGAGTGATGAGACATTTCCGGGCAATCACAATGAGCGGTGGGGTGTAAAATGCCTATTAAAGGAATTCAATCGAGCATCCACGGCTGAATGCCTCACTTCATTGAATATGGAGAAAAAAAAGTCGCCAGCTTGCAACTATTCGACTATTTCCATCGCTTCCATATCGGTAGAAAGAAGATTTATGTGCAGTTTGTGGACACGAGGTCGACACCAGGCAGAAGGGAGAAAAAAATAAATAAAGGTGGAAGCTCAGTAAGGGATCACGAACATGTGCGCGCGCACACGCTACGCAAACCGATACCGGTTTCCCGTCGCTCGTTGGACTCGACTGAGCACGAATTTTTGGGCCAACGACTCTTGCATTCACAATATTTATAAGTTTGAGGTTGAGTTTGAGGTTAATCCCTTGTACTCTATTAGTCCACATCACTTACAACGATTGAATAATTAGACGGAATTGGCTAATCGTCAGATCAAACGGCTGACTTTAATACGCAAATGGACTTTTCACCCTCGAGTTAATACGCATCAGCAATGCCGTATGGAAATAGTGGTAACGCCCACGCGTTCCTCCTAAATAAAACTGTTCGTCGTAAATTCTTTGACAAAACCGTATTCCCGTAGTTGTCAGGAATTCTTGCCAACTTCAGAAATATTTTTCGTCCTTCACTCTCCCTCTCCGTCCTTTCTTTTTCTCCCCAAGCATTGATTTTCATCTTTCTCGTTCCCCACAAGCCACGCCAAGCTCTATTAAACCTGAATTTTAACGCGACCAAGAGCGTCCAACGCTCATTAATTTTTATCAGGCAATTCATTACGGCCAAGCGCTAAACCCAATTAGCCTCGGGGTCACTAAGGGGGAAAATGTATTGAAAAGATGACTTCTTCTCGTGAAAGAAAATAGTCGTTTGGAAAAAAAAGAAACTCCAGATGCGCTACGAAATGTTCATCTCTGATAATAAAAAATGAAGGAAAAAACCACTACGATTTGCTCTTGTTTCTACTCCACTCCCGTTGAGGATGAGTGATTTATCCACGCCTGTGCGATCACTATAGATTAATCGATAATTGTTGAAAATGTATAAAAAAAAACTGATAGAATGGAAGGGGAGACGTAATGAGAAAGTTCCAAAAGGAATTTCAAATCATCTTGACAATTCGAGTGATTGTCTATGGGACTTGACAAGTTTTATTCACTCCAATGTCAATTGCACTTCGATTTTAACGAGTCGGATAACTATTCAATAGTGAAATTACTAAAAAGTTCATTTGAAATTGAGAGAATCGTTACGACTCTAGACTGATGCCTCAATTTTACACGGAGTGAACAATGAATATTATCAAACAAGCTCTGTTTATAAAATACCAACAAATTGAATTATTTTATTTTGAATTTGACCCTTTTTTTCTGACATAAAACCACCGTTTCTTGGATGAAAAGTACGCCGGAGAGTATTGAAGAACGAGGAATTGCAACAAATGCCATTTTTTTACTGGCAAAGAGAGTTCATTGAGAGAAAAAAAAACTTTTGGTCACTCACTAAATACAAAAAAATTTTGTCATTTTAAAAATTCTGGAACTCTCCTGATATTTAATGTAATGTTTAGAGTGAGAGAAGGAAATATTCCAACAGAATAAGATTCTTTCGTTCCGGCAGCACTTTTCCCAAGATTAGAAATTATGTCCTTCACAGAACTTCATATAGTTACGTTTTATCTAGTATTTTATTTTCATCAGGACTTCTATTACGTATTGTCTTACCCAAACAACACAATTTTAAGCTCAATTTTTGATGCTCCTGGAATTGTAATGAAAGTGTTCATCCAGCAATCGTGACAAGAATTTCTCAGTTGGACATTGTGAGTCATCAATTCAAGAATTCATGAATTCACACAAACCCTCAAACTCTAGAACTAATGCAATGTAGATGAACTCATAGAAAGGCGCATACTGACAGTTCAAGATTTTCTCGAGGTAAGAGCTTGAAAACTCGGTGAAAGACCTCTTTCCCTCTGTGTGAGAACAAAATAATTCATCCAGAAAGTTCCCGTGTTCCCGTTTTTAAATTGACGGAAGAATGTTTACTTGTACCAAGTAAATCTTGTTTGCCATAAGTATTGTTCTCCCTCAGTGTATAAATTTTTTTGTCGCACTAAATCCATTTTCCAACCAAAAAAAAATCATCACTCAATCCTCTTCAACCGGTCAGCATCAGAGTTTCTCCTAGAAATTTTTAACATGTGATTTTCTTGGTTCAAAGACTACTTGTTTGTCTTTATCTCTCAGTGTGTGGATAATCATTGAATTGAGAATGAATGTATCCCCTGTACTAGATGTACACATTCAAAAATTCCTCGTTCTCCAATATATCGTCTACATTCAACGCCTTTTGGTATATCAAAGTCGACGTTGCAATAACGAGAAAAGCTCTCATGTACGAAATCCATTTGCAGAAAGCCGAGATACATTCACCATCTATAGGTAAATATTCGCCGGCGCTCTAGAAGCTCAGTCGATCGCGTGGATGGCAGATGCAACGCCACTCACCATGGGAAAATACGAATATACAAGTATACAGTCAGCGTTTGAGCTTAAAGTATACATGTATACGTAAATATGGTAAGTAGATGTAAGACGTCGTCCTTCAACCGATGCATTTTTCCATCGAATATGATACATCGGGGGGCCATAGATATGCTAACAATAGGATTGCTCGTATTCACGTATCCCTTTGTCAAAGAAATGTCGATTAATGGTCTCATTCACTGACTGCACGAAATATGAATTTAGTCAGTGAATGAGAGTTAAATCTGGGGGGTTTTTTTCATTGTTTTGAACACAAAATTAACTTCAACAGATTTTCCCAACTTGGTGGTAGAATGATTCCAAATGCAGAAGAAAAAGTAAAAGGGAGAAAAATTGTCTCGTCTTTTCAACCCATGCTATTATATCTGTCATACGCAGACGTCTGATTATGACTTCCAAGTTGTTGAGACTGAAACGTGATACAAGAGAGAGAAAGAGAGAGAGACCGACACAGTTCGTCTGATACTGAACCACTCGCAGTGAACTCAGTGGTAATGATTTCATTCTAATTATGACGTTGACAATAGAAGCATTAAAATAAATGCTCTTTTCTAGATAAGATTCAACTTAAAATTGCAAATCGGCGTCAGATGCTTAAAATGTTAAAGCCTCTTGTATCCTTTTAAAAGGATTTATCCTTACTTAGTTCAATTCAATGCACTCTCTTTCGGATTGCTTTTTTCCCAAAATGGGTGTCGATATGTAATATGATACAAACATAAAAACGCGTTATTGTGTAAACTGAAATGTAAAATGGTTGTAAATGGTAAGGAAAAAATACAGAGAGGAAAAATAATCTCGCTTTTTCAAGGCGTGCGATGGTATCTGTCAACCCAGACGGTTGATCGTGATTTCCAGGTGGTGTAGCTAGGGGCGCAGTAAGAAAGAAAGGAAGAAAGAAAAGGGTATACTACATTTCATACTATATCCCTCGCATTGAAATCAGTGGCTCTCCATAGTAATTTCATTGC
Source organism: Psyttalia concolor (assembly GCA_030522845.1). Classification (NCBI taxonomy): domain Eukaryota; kingdom Metazoa; phylum Arthropoda; class Insecta; order Hymenoptera; family Braconidae; genus Psyttalia; species Psyttalia concolor. Next base: position 7,335 of record JAPYZM010003689.1, read on the forward strand.
TTAAACTGAGACACCTTAAAATAGTAAAAGCTCAAGCACCTAATTATGAAGTAGACAATACAAGCATTAAGACAAATCCTTCCCCCGATATAATAAAACCCCAAATGGCCAAATTTGTATCGGGAGCTTAAAATACAAAGACCTCACGTATCCTTTGAAAGTAAAATTTGATGTATTTTCTTCAGTATTTCTTGTACAAAATGGATGCCAAATGGAAATATGATGTATCATAAAAACGCGTCACTGTGCAAACTGGAATGTAAAATGATTGTAAATGCAGAGGAAAAAAATAATCTCGTCTTTTCAAGGTGTACGATGGTATCTGTCGTGCCCAGACGTCTGATTCTGATTTCCAGGTGGCCAGATAGGGACGGGGTAAGAAACAGAGAAAACGATATACTATTTGATGCTGTACCAGTCGCACTGAACTCAGCGGTAGTAATTTCATCGCGTGAACCCTTACCCCTTAAAATACTAAAATCTCAGGTACCTAATTATGAAGTAGACAATGGAAGCATTAAAACAAATCCTCTCCCTTGGATAGGATTAAACTCCAAATGGCGAATCTGTATCAGGAGCTGTGTGGAGTCGTACAAGGCAGTGAGGTAGTGTGAGAGAGAAAGAGAAAGAGAAAGAGAGAGAGAGAGAGAGAGAGAGAGAGAGAGAGTGCCGTAGACACATTGCGCGATGGCTCCTGCGCACATGCGCCAGCACGATGAAGAAGAAGGAGGAAGAGGGCCAATCCCAATACCTCGTAGTGCCGTTATGAAAGTGAGAGAGAGAGAGAGAGGAATAAACACGACACTGACACAGACTCGAGATACGTAAACACTGGGCACATGTACTATAACACATACAGACCTAGAAAAACGTGGTGAAGTGAAGCAGGCCCCGGATATCGGGAAGCGCTCACTGAATCACGTCACCAACTTCCACCATCTCGTGGCGAGTTTACGAAATATAAATTGACGAATAATGAAAAAAAAAAAGAGGGAGACGATGGAGAACAACAAACCTCGTGAAACACCTACACAAATAGAATAATTTATCACTGGTGTTGCTTTGTTAGAGTGAATGAAACAGAATAGTTGCGACGATTCCGGGGACAACTGCAAGAAATTATAATTATTATTGAGCATTGAGATTGCCACTGGGGTGAGGGGAGGATTTAGTATCACTTAATATACACTACGTAATCACCATTTAATATATGTCGGAGCACGCCTTTCTTTCCCGTTGAGGCGCGTCCAGCTCCAACTCAAAGGATGTAGAAACACTTGGATTTTCAACGACCGTTCCACTGCACACACTTTTATCCAACACGGATGGACAATTGTATCTGGGAATAAATGAACCACTTAAACACGTTTATGTATCACTGGCATGGGTTTGTGCATGTGCACGGGCATTTAGGCACGTATAATAAAAAAAAAATGAAGAAATCACTGAATTGGAGTGGCTCGATGTGCTCGTGGCGTTGAAGTACATCTCACACTGTGGCACGTATCAATTCAAGAATAACAATAATCCTCGGGGGATTTAATTGATAAATTCCATCACAGATTGAGAATTTTTTTCGTACATCCAATGGACATCCACACTTAACGTTTGACACATGTTAATCCAGTAATATATGTTGAACAAAGAACACGGTAAATCACTGATAAATTGGTGGCGTTTTAATACAATCCTTGTAACAGCTCTCACGCGCCGCCAGACCGACCGCTTGGCGTTAACTGAAGAATCGCGGGTTCTCTGTCCTCCCCCCTCTCCTCGACACAACCAACCGCGCCGACGAGTCGCCCGGTACATGGGCTATAAGCAACGGCGTCGACTCACAGGGGCACACTCAATCGAAAACTAGTGACAATGGTGCAGCAAAATTCTGAAAAGATTGTAAAGAACAGCAAATATTTTCGGCATAATAAATGCACGAATCCAATGCCGGCGACGAGGCGACCCAACCTCAGTCAAAAGTTCCCCAGCTGAACTTGAGAACTTCGGTTGAGTGTAGAACAAAAAAAAGTAGGAGAAACAACTTCACAAGTCCGGAGATAATCATCAGTTTTTTTCCTCTCTCAAATCTATTCCACTTGATCTTCATTAAAAAACAGAAACGAATAGATTGTCGTACATCAATGACGATGAGAGAATTTTTAAAAAATTTCAGATGTCGACAGTAATGCTCAGGCAAGTATCACCGTCTCTCTCGAACCCACACAGTGTGAGACGATTCTCTAATTCTACCTGCCCTATTCTGCTGGCAGTCTCGGCGCGGCACAGAGAAACCTCATTTCATCCTCGTCCCTCTCTATTGACTCCACTGTACTTCTCTGTTCTCCGCATTTAAAGCTCCTCTCTCCGTTCAACATGCAGACTTAACCGCATAATATTGTCTCACTTTATCTGCCGTCCCCCGTTGCCTGCTCAGATCCCTCCTAAACTATATTGTAGCTTGGCTATAGTGCGTTCTTACTTCCACTCAATGCTCAAATGTGCTTCTCTTTCCCTTTCATGTATTATAGAGAAGAAGCAGGACCCCTTCTGCATGAATCTACGCACCCCTCCCCCTCCCAGGAAAAATCGCCCCTCTGTATGCATATACACTCAGTGAGGAGAAAAGCCAACCCCTCAGTCAACTCTAAAGTGCACTGGACTAAAAAAAAACCGAGTGACGAAGAATAGTTGGAAAAATTGGATCACAAGAAGTAATGTAAGCAAGAGAGGAGTGGCAGGAAATGAGTCTTAATTATTAAGTTTTGCTGTAATTCGTAACGGACAGAAATACATAAGAAAAGCAACGTAGCTGAAGAAGTCGAGCGTATACACACACACTTTTGCCACGGTCTTTTGCCTTCCTTTTTATGCTTTCGTTTTATTTTATGTTTTTTTTCTCTATCCCCTTTTCACTTCTCCATTCTCTACCTCCTGCTTCGTCTTTTCTTTTCTTTTTCGTCGGCTTCTCCGGTTTAGTCCACTGTTTGTTCCTCTTGAATTATCGAGAACCAGTCGCTCAAGCATTGAGGAGACCCTCCGAGACGTTGTAAACCTCTCGTGGAATGCCACTAGGAAATTCGTAGATATCTGTTCCTCACTCTCGGTTTTCTCTCTATTCGGAGGGCTATAAAGACCGTTTCAACGTCATACGGTCAGTTTGCGGAGAGGGGGGGCTTATATCACGAGCCGAAGGCCAATATATAATCCCAGGAGTCAAAACACATTTTTTGCACGTGTTACGAACCAAATATTTCACCACAATGTTCCTCGGCATCCACTTTTCGTTACACCGTGATGAAATAGTATATTTCTCACCTAGGGAGGTAAAATAAAGGAGGCTTGCTCACGTGCAGAATTACCGCCCGAGCCGAAGGCGAGGGTGGTAAGCAAGTCGCAATTCCCTCCCGCTACGCGGGAGGGAAGTGACTACTTTGCTCCCGCCGGGAAGAAAAAAATATGGCAGCTCTAAGAATAAAATATTTCTCATCATTATGGGGCAATTTGATTCACCCGTTGGATCAAAGAGAGGTAATAACGAAAATCAATGCTCTCATCAGGTCATTCCACACTGTTTAACGGGAAAAAGTTATTACGCTATAGTATACATTTTTGTGTATTTATATTCCCATTAAACTTCATTGTTATCATTCCCATAAAAGTAATCAATTACGACATGTGTATTTACGACAAACTTCCGGCTCAATTGTCATCGCATTAAAGAACTAGCGGAGTTCGAAAATTCAGGGCTTGTTTGTGCTTTTTTTTTTCATGTATCCATTTCTCTTCCCTTCCTTTTTCTCGTTACTCTCTGTCTCACTTCTCCACTCATTCTCGTTGTAAGTCTCTCTCACACAATAGTGAACAGCGACTGCCTCATTTCAGCGCCTTCTTCGGCAGTTTCCCCCCTCCGGCTTCTGACATTTACGGCATTATAGTAGGCTGCCACCCCAAGTCCTCTCAGTGCCGGCGGCCAGGAGGGTTACACACACACTCGCATCATACACACGAACAATACACATTGATGGTGAGGTCTCATTCCCTTCCCCAATGCAGCCTACGTCGAGATAATCACTCGACTCTCGTCACTCCAGGCGTTCAGAGACCGATTCCCCTGGCATTTCTTTTTTTTTTTTTTTCTATTTGCTGTGTTTCTTAGGTCGTTGTCAACTCAGGGATAGTCTGGGAGGTACAGTGTCGGGAAAACAATTCAAATTTCATGGGCGTTCGACTACTTATTGTCGGGAGGGGCCTGGAATGCGATTAGGCTGATCAAAAAAAATCATGAAATTTCTAATTTCAATGGAATTTTACGGAAATACCGAATTTTTGTTTGGCAGTCAGCTGAGTCCATTAGGGTAAATGAGAGAGTAATTGCCCCCCCCCCTCCCCCCCGTCATAATTTTAAGTTTATTACACTTTGCAGAGAATCAACGGTGTTAATCGTTTATAACGGGCATCAGATTTCAGCTTCTAAAAGTACTTTATGTATGTGAGTCACGACTGAATGATGTGAGAAAGAAGATAAGAGTGATATTCTGTCAGAAACTGGTGAGATAAGTCACTCTGAGTGCAAATAAAATGATATCGAGTGCTGATTAGAATTATTGCGATCAATTATGCGTTGATGTTATTACTTTATTTTAATACTGGGAAAATCTAAAACGTGATGAGAGTGTCAACAGTATGACGGTTGTGTATAATATCGTAACTGTTGTTTTTAACTTCACACGATTAGTCAGGTTTACGTGTCTTTGGGCGAGATCTAGTAACAGAGAGAATAAATTCAAAGTTTGATCTTACGGAATGTCATGTCGGTAAAGCTGAATTCGTGTTAATGTAACAATTGCTTACCACTGGTTGCCTCTATGGTTTTGACCACAAGATTATGATTGGCAGGAGGAATAATAGAAAAAAAATTGTGAGAATCACTGCATAAAGCCGTGGGTGGAGACAATGGGAATCTAATCGAGTCCAAGTGGCTTTCACTGGGCAAAGAAAGTTATCGAACAGAATAATTATAGCCATCCGTTAATTTCCTCGATAATCAATGTTCCAACTGAGATTTAATCGATCCAACACGGATTCAATAAAACTGATTTATATCAACGACGATACGATAATGACAAAATATTCTCCGTGAACTGAGAGTCGTGGGGGAACTTGCATGGTCTCTGTGCCAGCGAAGAATATAATTAAAGCCCTTTGGATGATGCACTATTGACGGAAATTAAAATTATAATATTATAAAAAACGAGGAAATCAAGGTGAATGTGAATTGCATCAACTACTGGAAGAAAATAGATGAGACAAAATTGTGGAATGCAATTATGAACAGATGTGTGTAATAATCGAGAATAGTTGGCATGAAAGCAATCTAATCGTCATCCAGTAAACCTCGTAATCAGCACCTGCCAATTTGATATGTTATGAAAAAAAGACAACCATGAATTTTAAATCCAGGTGTACATCTAATTATTCGAATATTCCTCTACAATGTGCACATTCCAAGCCAGCATAATTGTGATAATTCAGCAAGAGGCATCAATGTTATTATTCGAGCCGCAATAACGACGGAATACTCACTGTAAATTGAGATCCTTCCAGAGCTTGTACGGTTTCTGCACCAGTGCAAAGTGTAATCGAGACTCATGGGTGAAACACTTTTGACGGAAATATAAATTATGACGTTGTAAAAAATTGAGGAAGTGAGCGTGAATGTTCGTAACACCAAAAACTTGAGGAAAATGAATGAGACAAAGCCATTAAATGTAATTATAAACAGAGACATGTGTATAATGATCAAGAATAATTGACATCATCACCAACATCATCAGTCAATTCGTGATTTTATGAAAAAAACAACACAACCATGAAATTCAAACTCACTTGTGAACATATATGTTCACCTAATTACTTCAATAACAGCAAGAGGCGGCAACATTATACTTCAAGCCATAATAAGAACAGAATATTCTCCGTAAACTGAAATCCCTCGAGAGTTTGCATAGTTTCAGTGAGGAGTGTAATCAACCTCCTTGAGTGAATTATTATCCGCAAATAAATAAGTAATGCATTATAAAAATCAAGGAAATGAAGCCAAAAATTTAAGGAAACTGGAAGAGACGGAATGTTGTAAATAAGAAAACATGCACACAGAAAAATATTCTCGTGAAACGAGAGATTTGAAAATGTAATTTACCCGTAATTTATGCGTTTTGAAAATCGTATATTACGAGAATAATCATGTAATTTACGAGAAAGATAACGTAACTTACGGTTTTAACAACGTAATTACGAGATTTTTTATGTAATTTACGCATTAAGCATCATGAAGTGCGACGTATGCCACCGCAAATTACAAGAAATTTCATTTTTTGACGAAAACAAATAGTCACGTAACTTAATTTTTTGACAATATCTAGAAAGCTAGAAAAGATCACATATTTTTGCCTGTGACAATTTTCGTAGATGTCATTGCGCTGTACAAAGAAAGTTCTTCTAAAAGATTTGATACCTCAAAATTTGAATTTCAACAATTGCAATTATGTCAATCAATTTTCTGAAAATATTCCTAAATCTAAAAGTGATAAGGCATTTTTCATTATGACCTTTTCTGTACAGCGCATCAAAATCGAGAAAAAAGATCCGGAGATTGCGAGATATTGTGCAAAAACGAAATAAAATGATTTCTTAAAATCTAGATCATAGCATTCTATTTTATGATTTTTAATCTATAAATTACATGAGCGAACTTGTAATTTGCTTTTTAAAAAAAGAAAAAACAATTTATGATTTCAAATGGTTAAATTACGTTTCAACATCTCCTGTTTCGCGAGAATATTTTTCAATTTATATATTTCAAATTGAATATTGAATAGAGATGTTCCCCCAATTACTTGAATACCGCCCCAACAATAAGCGCATACCGCATTAAGACAACATAATCCTTACAACCCAGCAATGTACATCAACATCATCATTCTCGCCATCCGATGTCCCCGGTAACCATGCAATAACGCGTGAGTATAATACGAAACAATGTAACTCGGTGAGTACACAGGACAATTAGTGTATACGTGGTTAGTGCAATGGTAGCTCTGGATGATGACCAGCAAGTGCGATTGCGCCGGCCACTCTTCGAAATGCTCAGCCCTCTCCTATCTGTATTCACCAGAAACAGGGTATATGTTACTCCCGTCGTCATATTTAACTGTACCATGTACGTAGTGTACATGGGAGATGGCTTCCCCGTGGATATTCCCCCGGCTCATTCCCATATATGACTCGTGCAAGTCACCTCGTGTATGTGTGCACGCCTCTACAATAATACAGCAATAGCTGCACATGCTTCAATGTCCATGTGCAATCAATGGTGGTTTGTGTACGTGTCACATCCATAATTGCAGTCAATGCCAGCATTTGGCTATTGGTTATCAGTCCAAATGATACCATGACATTATCAAAGTCACAACTAGACGACTGATGAACAAGGTAGGTAGGATTTTTAGGAGAGAGCAGAAGCAACGAAAAACTCATGCTCGAGGGATTTGTGTGCATGAGCCGGAGGATCCTTTATCTGTGGTAGTTTCAGCTCTTTGCACACGTGCGTTTGTAAAAACTGGGAATGAGGAGTGAGGAGGAACGGAGATGAACGGGGTATCGAGCCAGGTAGTTTGTGGACTGAACAAGGACGGCGAAACTCCACAAAAGAGGAACACGAGGGCTGAAACCAGCGGGAGGAAGTGAGCAAAGTATCGCTGAGAACAGGAAACAAAGGGAGATGGAAAAAAATAGTGGTGAAGTGGTCAAAGTGAGCTCCAAGTGGGAGACGAAATGCAGAGTGCGGAACAAGTCAAATGGGACTATGATAGAGGGAAAAAAAGAATAATATGGAAATAAAGATGTGGATATTAAAAATACCGGGTACCGAACAAAGACAACCAACCGGTATCAGTGCAAGGGGATAACGAAAACAAGAAGACTGGAGAAGAGAGAGAGAGAGAAAGAGAGATGAAATGAGGGGAATGTGTACAGAGCCAGTGAAGGATGAGTAGAGTTGAGGAGAGGAAGAGTGTGGAACAAGGAGGAATTGAAGTTGGAAACGAGTGGTTCTCCCTCGCTCGTTAGCTCGCACACGGTCGATCGCTCCTACTCGGCAGCCATTTTGCGCTCGCTCGTAGAGACCTCCGGCATTCTTGGCCTGGGAAAATATTGCCACGATCCCAAACCACCCAGGGAATATCCTCGCAAATTCGCCTTCAGGGCATTATCTTTTGAATTTTGGTCATATTCTATATTGTTTTGATATTGTTAACTCAAGTCCAGCGACTAAGGAGAACTTATATTCGGGGAGAAAAAAAAACGAGATCACATTATAATATCAAAAATATCTCTGCCCCCAACCAATGTCAATGATACAACAGTATTAAGTTAACTTAAAGTCACAAATTGGTCAAACTATTTACTCAGTTGGGAGCTCGTCATCGGGACAAAAGTCGCTTTATTCTGCAGAAAAAGCCACAAAATACATTAACGCTTTATTCACTATTGCTGGAATAAATTAACGATGGATTTATTTTATTGAAATATAAAATTCTCTAAAATAACTTTGCATTATTTATCTCAGAGCCTGAGAGAGTAAAAATATTCAACGAAATATGGAAAAGCAATCAATTTAAAACAATTTGAAACATAATTAGAAGTTGGGGGGAGACTTGAATTAAATTGTCGACCATTGCCATTTATTAAAATAATATATCGATCATCCGGATGGAGGAGAAAAGACATCTATGTACACTACATTTAATGCTAACATATGAGACACTCATGAAAGCAGTAGCGTGTTTCCTCGTGCGTGAAAAACGTCGCCTTCATCGGGTGGAACGCGTTGCGTGGGTATACCACGCGTGCCGATAAATTAGGATAGAACTCAAATGTGCAGTTCGTACGTGCACACGAGAATCGCAAGTGCAACCGTCGTCTGTTAATTATTTTCCGTGAATATTAACTGCCGTATTTTTTTAAATTTTATTAGTAATCGCAACAAGCTGAAGTTTCGCTTTGATTAATGGCTCTATAACCCCCTCGAATAATCAATATAAAATTACTAATTAAAATAATCATCTTTTAAACACGTACGATTGAATTTCGATGAGAAATTATTCCCAGAAGACCATAGCGTCAACAAAATTCTGTAGGAAGTGACGAATGACCTGAAACGATTGCACATTTATTGCTTCTCTTGAATTCACGATTCGCCTGTGTATCTACCTCACGTACACGTACAAATAAAATTCTCCATTCAAGAATGTGCTACTTTCTTGAATCACGAGTGGAGAAAATCCTGTAATAAAATATACACCTGTGAAGTATAACTGTCAAGCAGCAGTGGCAATAAGAACTCACCAACGAACACATAAATCTACATGATTCCTATTATTTACGGGAGTAGGGGGGGAGGTCTTATCGACATAGATATGTATTACAGTTGCTCAGTTAATATGAGGTACCAGATAATGCATATGAAAGGCAAATTCCCCCAGTGTGTGCGTCAATATCTACATATATACCACTCATGAACGGACCTATCGCTGCCAGTAGAGACTGCAAACGAACGTGACACATTTAATCTTCAGAATTCCACTCAACTCTGTTATGTACTCTTTATTTAATCTCGTTCAGATGGTCTTCAAAAATTTACAGGAATGGTCATACATCGTAGAGCATTAAACGTGAATAATCGAGCGCCATATCATGGGTTCATGTGTTGAAAGAGACAGAAATCATTTGAAAATTACCACAGTCTAATGGGCTTGGTAAGTTGAGAGTTACGAAATTCTAACGGATCATGACAACTTCATTTATATCCGACAACTGTATTTCTCAAATCTATTAAATGGTGGAAATAGAAAGAGCCAATTTTCTAAAGTCAAATCGATCAAATCGATTGTTTAGCGGTTTTGCTTTAATTAACGATCCCATTGGCGCCTAGAAATAAAACAGTTTTGAGATCTATCACTTGTTAATTCGGATAATTTCATCATCAGTTCCTCATGTTTTTTAGTTTAGGAAATATTTTATCAAGACATAGACGAAAAATCTAGAAAAATGAGTTCGCAGTGATGAAACTTTGCCAGCCAATGAAGAGTAAGCCAACTCAAAAATGCAATATTTTTACGCGCCAGCTGAGAAAAAATAGAAAACAAAGTGAAATAGACGCGGTAGATAATTGAATGAACAAATATATGAAATTCTACAGATTAAGATTAATTAGTGTGAATCATGAATGGAGTGAAATGCTCGCTTTTCGCAGATACCCACAGCTCAACAATAAATTTGTGAATTAAAGTACCAGTCTAGGCTCACCAAAAAGCGAAACAATTCATTAACGAGACGATAAGAACATTTAAATAGAGTCTTTTTTTATCTGAGTTATTTAAATGATGAAATTTTTGTAATGACCTTTTTTATAGTTCTCTACAGAAGAAATTTGTGTCAAAAATTTGACTGCTTAATGTAAAGCTGTTTTTCTAAAGTCAAATCGATTTGTCATCCCGCAACGATTAATATGGAATTTTCACTAGAAGGGATTTTAGTTATATCCAATTAACGCGCGTGCGCTAGAAACACTTATACTTTCAGATGCCGTATACACATATACAACACACAGTGTCATCGGCATTCTCGTGTTAAAGAGGTCTATTACTGGTTCACCCGACCGATGGCATGGGGGGATAACAAACGAATGAGAAATGAGAGAAAGGCGCAAAGATTGGTTAAAAGAAAAATCTTAATGACATACTCATAAATAAAGATGAGAACCAAAGTATCAAAATGTGATTTTCCCGCGGATGATACGTCATTTTATTATGCTACTCGTCAGGCATGCGTGCATATATAATTTACACATACGCATGTGAAAATGATTCATTCGACGATGCGTGTAACCGCAAAATCGTAATTACAAGAACTATACTGTGTCCGTCTCGTTCCCTGTAATCCCCCCCTCACACTCCTCTCCAGCGGTAGAATGTACTTGGATGGATGTTGAGTGTGGGATGCAGTAAGTGGAATCCTCACGGAAGACGAGGAGAGACAGAGGGGAAGAAGAATCATATTACAGAAACAGATGAATGAGCTCCATGTAATTCGTCGATGTAGACCTTAACTTATAATGATGTCATGAACACCCCTGAGATTCGAGTTATGTGTGAGAAATAAATTGAGTTTAATTGAAAGTGGGAATAGGGGTTGGGCTGGGGAGGGGGGGGGGGGGGGGGGGAAACCGATTTTTCCCCCTCCCCCCCCCGAAGGAAGAAAAAAAAAATTTTACGACGAAAAAATTTTTTT
>JAPYZM010003690.1:0-10971 GCA_030522845.1 Psyttalia concolor
TGGCGAGTGGGATATAATCCTACGAGTCAAAAACCACTTTTTTTCACGTGTTACGAACGATATTTTTCATCTCAATGTGTCGAAAAAGCACTTTTTAGTGACTCGACACGAAGCGGAGAGTGACTGAAAAGATACTTTTCCGACACAGCGTGATGAAAAATATCGTTCGTAACACGTGAAAAAAAGTGGTGTTTGACTCGTAAGATTATATCACTCGCCTTCGGCTCATGATATAAACCTCGCACTCGCCAAAAACCATTTTTTTTCACTTGTTACGAAATATACTAATACTGTTCTGACCCTCAAGTTTTGCATATCATAAGCAACATAGATAGGTTGAACAAAACAAATTTTGAAAAGAAACCCGGCATACGGGTATTGATCGGGAGACACATCTACAGTTTTCTTTGATTTTTATATAAATAAGAGCGCAATGGAGAAAAACATTTAGTGCGTGGGACTGACGAAGTCACTAATTACCTACGTACCGTAATGAAAATTGGTGTTCTAATTCTGTGGCGCTCGCCGCGTCATCCAAAAGGTAATGATAAAATCTGAAGGACAGCTTGAATACTTGTTTGACGCCAGAAAAAGTAAAAGTATTTACTAATTTTTAAATCTTTATTTTGCGACTAAAACAAGTACAAAGTTTTTCCTTCTGATTTACTCAATTCGAGGGTTAAAATGATTCTGTCTGACTCGGAGCGGGGACTCAGAAGAAATGAGGGACACCAGATTCTGAGGTATTGGGGAAATACCAAGGAGAGTACTTTTAGGAATTTGTATGAAGAGTTTAAACGAAGAGTGCAATAAAGTAGGAACGTGAGGAATTGGAAATTGTAGGTATCAATAAACTAATTGGGAGGAAATTCTGGATGGACCATCTGGTTAACAATGTAAGATTTTTTTTGGGAAATTACTTAGAATTCAGGGTTATACAACAAACTTTTTACTGTTTCTGGTGAAAAATTTTCCCGAATTTGAAATTATTTGTTCTTCGGTATTTTTTCTCTCCCTCAGCCGCAAGAGATTTCAAAGATGGCACCTTCTTTTCCAGATTTTAAACATTTTGTAATATTATTTGGCCTTTTTAGATTACGCTGAGCAGACTTTACATGATATGTAGAGAAGGACCAGTTTTTTATATGCATTTTGATATTTTTCATCCCCTTCATCCCCTTTTACCTGAGAAATCATGACCTAAAATGTTCCCCCACATTTCAATAGGTTTTTCCCATTCCAGACGTCCCTTATCAAACAACCCCTCAGAAGCAATGAAATTCCTCATTCCCCCTTTGTTCTTTCAATTCAAAAGTGTCAACCCGAAAACCCCTTTTTCCAGATAAAAATGTCGTCAACAAATCCAATATCGAATCAAGCCCAGCTACGCTACATCGTCGAGTGGTTCCAGGAGTGGTCAGAGATGCAGCGAGGCGACTTCCTGGGTGTTTTAATCACCTGCTGCGGTCCCCGTGACCTCGTCAACGGTCTGGTCCCAAACATTGAGAACCTGAACTGCAACGAGGAGGGCGCAAGGCCGGCGAGCCTCTTCCAGTGCCGGGTAAAATTATTCCGCGAGTGGTGTCAGAACTGGTCTCAGCAGGACAAAGAGTCCCTCGTGACGTCCATCAAGAACATCGACCCCAAATTCGCGGAAAAGTATGAACGAAGACTGATTGACGGCCACGACCACGAGGAGGAGGGCGAAAACGGCTTCCCAGACTGTCCCTCGCCCGTTAAAGCCTCAGACGAGTCATAACTGATAGACCACTTTGCCCGATCAGCTATGGCTGTGCCATAGAAACTACGTATGCGCCGCTAGTTTTTTTTTTTTCGTAGGAAAATTGAACAATCTGACCTGAGAAACTTATTTTCTCTATTTTTATATTCACAAGCTGCTAGTCTGCTTTATTCTCGAATTGAATCGAACATTCCATCAATTACATTCCATGTGTAAATAATGTATTATCAGGAAGACTATCAAGACTAAAATTGCTCAATGCAGTGATTATTCTGTTCATCTTTCTTGATTAACAATTTTTACAAACATTTTCCATTCAACCCTAGGATAATTCTAAACTAAATGACTTTTTAGAGCTCGCCTTTATTGAGATTTTTTGCAAAACAATACATTATTAAACCTAATTTTCATAAATATATAATATATTTTATACGAATATATCACGGTGTGTGTGTTTTACATATCACAGATTATGTTTTCGCTCTTTTAGTGCGAATAATGGAAATCCCAAAAAACATCATTACGATGTTCATCAATGAAACAATCGGCAGTTGTCATAAATATTGTTAATTATTAGTTAAATGCGTTGTAACTTCTGGACTTCGATTAAAACAAATGCATAACGACTGATTCAATGGACTTACAGGATTATTTCTTAGATTGTTGGAGTCACTTGGTAGAATTGACGTCATGGCTCGCTGGCCCAATCTCTAGACCACCCCCAGAATTTTCCTGATGTCCTGACCCCTAGAGTGCGCAGCAGACCGTAAATACGCAGCCCTCAACTGTTTACTCTCAATATATGAATCACTATTCATCTCCACACATCAGTGATAATCCTGATCCGATTGTCAATCTGGTCGTTCGGGCTCCCAGAAGCTGCAGCGAAGCGACTTGGCCAATGGAAGCTTAACACACTTTGCAAAAACTCGGTCAGAAGTGACCTGAGAGGTCCGTGCATTCGAGCTCATGCACTTTATTAACTACTCAATGAATCTCGTCTTATTATCCAACACCAGAACGCATCCAGCCAAAGAAACTGCATTTGTCCTCTCTTTTGGATTGCCGAACAGAATGAATCTGGGCTGCCGCTCCTCAGACTCCGCGTAGGAGAGAGCTCAGACAATCGTTAACATTCTTTCTCCCCACAACAATTCCCCCAGGAACTGTGTAATCTCCATGTGTCTGGATATTGTATTGATGTGTTTGTCAAGCTCAGACGGTTCTACCTCAATTGTTAATGTCGGCTGAACAATTGTCGAAATAACTCTACAGAATTACTTTTTAGCTTGTTGGAGCCACTTCGTACAGATGGACTTGATAGCTCCCTGACCCAGTCTATCCGCCTCCCTGAGAATTTTCCTAATGTCCTGACCCCTAGAGTGCTTAACAGCAAGTAAATATGCCGCCTTCAATTGTTTGCTCTCAATATACGAATCAATCTTCATCTCTACATCATTGATAATTCTGATCAAGCTGTCAATCTGGTCCTTCGGGCTAGGAGGTGCTTCAGCTTTAGACTTGTCCAACAGAAGTTTGACACAATGGGCAAGAACTCTGTCAGAAATGGCCTGAGAATTCGGTGCACCCGAGCTCCTGCAACACTTTATCAACTGCTCGATGGATCCCACCCTCTTATCCAACGCCAGAATGTGTCCAACTAAAGAGTAAACCTTTTGCGGTGACAAGTAGTAATCTTGCATGATCCTGAAAGCGAAGCCAAATCCCTCCTCGACATCTCTTCCACACAGAATAGCTAAGACAGCTAAATGAGTTCTCTCCTTCTGATTGCCAAAAAGAGTTGGGACAGATCTGGGCTGCAGTCCCTCAGACTCCATGTACGAGAGCTTACTCAGGTAATCATTAACATTTCTTCCCTCGTTTTCACAATTCCCGAGAAACTTGGCGATCTCCGTCTGTCTGGCGATTGTATTGACATGCTTGTCGATCTCTGATGGCTCCATCTCCATCGTCAACGACCCCGAATGCCCACTCACATTCGAAGACACACTCTTCCGCCTTTTTTTCCCAAAACTCTCCAGCTGCAGCTCTGACTCCAGATGCTTCTGTGCTTCCGCCAGGAAATGAGTCCTAGTACACAGGTCAGCATAAGTTGTAGCGTCTGTCACGTAGAATTTTATACAAGTCATGGCCGCTCTCACGTAGTCCTTCATAAAGAGTTGAAACTGATAAAGTGTGTTCATCAGCTGCTTTCGTTCAAGATAAAGACACGTCGCGATGAGATACTTCTTCCAGATCATCAATGTCGCGTCCTTCGATCTCATCACCTCGCAAAGTTTCACGAGTTTTCCGACCTTGAGGCAACCGATAATAGCGACATTGAAGAAAACTTCTGGATCTATCTCGTTCTCCAACACGTACGAAAGACACTTGTCCAGCTCGTCATGGCGGATGAAGAATTCCAAGATCGAATTGCAGCTACCGTACATGAGGAGGTAATACAGGCTCTCCTGATACCGGATATTCTTACTACTCGAGACGACTTTCGGTATGACATACTGCCCATGAGAAATCCCCTTCAGATTCCCCAACGTGTTCATGATCTCTTGAGCGGTCGAGTTTTTCGCGTGAGTCAGCTGGGACTTCGAGTATTGCTCAGTTGAGTTTGAGTTCTCTAAAATCTGGAGAATTTCGGTGACCAGGGGAGGATCCTTGCTGGGTCGACTCTTTATGGCCTTCATTTCACTTCGAGTGGTCTTGGGTGAGGGGTGAGGCAGGAGAACCCAGTCGTCAAAGTCCTCCTGGCTCACTTTCTCCAAACAGTGGACAAACTTTTCCCTGGCTTTCTCGTAGTATCCAACCTTGAGGCAAGCCTTTCCCCAGGCTGCCCAGACCCCCTGGGTATCCAGGCCAGATTTAGTACTGACGTCCAAAGCAAGGATCCACTGCTCCTTCTCTGTCAGGAGATCTCTCAATCTTCTAAACGTGTGCTCATTCAGATCATCTCTTGGCAGTAGTGACAAACAGTCTGATTGAACCAGAGTGTCGATTAGATCGACCTGCGAGAGAAACCGATCGCAATGCGTCAGTCCTGTATTCAGTCCAAGCTTAGCACACTTAACCTTCGCCGCGATCAGCAGCGACCTGATCATCTTGATGATCAAGGCGTGATCGATTTCCCGATTGATCTGTCCCTTCGTATCGGGATAGAGTAGTCGCTTCATCTCGTCGCAGCGATCTTGCAAGAAGTTGGCGTAAGCTTCATGATCGGAATGAAGTTTGAGGATAGCTAGACAAAGAGATATATTTGGCGCGTATTCAAAGCAGAATTCCTCCCTCAGCGTCTTGTTGTGGGTTTCGTCAGTCGTTAGCTTCCAGCAGTCGAAGGATTCGCTGCTGGAGGTTGAGGGGACCACTTGCAGCTGCGCCGTCTGCTTCTTACAGTCGTTGCAGATTCTGACCCTGACGGAATTAGCGTAGCCGGCTACCATCATCCTCTGGTTCGAGCAAGATCCGCAAACAACGCGCCCGCATCTTCGGCAATGATGCCTTCTGTTGAACATCGAAAATATGACGCTTCGGCAGCAGCTGCACTCTCTGGCCTTGTCATTGGGAACCCATTCTTCACGTGTTGGGGCGTACAGTGGCATTACAAAATCTGAGGCCTGTCCTGGTAGATCTTTGACTCTGGATGTGTCCGACTGGTCCCGTTGGGTGGCAACTCTCAGGTCGAGAGACTTTCTCGCATAAAACCGGACGATTTTATCGAACTTCTCGATGGTGAAACCTACGGTCATCAGCTCCCTTGTTTGCGTCTTCAGAATCTGCAGGAGGTTATCAAATTTGCAGTTCATGAGGAGTTGCTCCAGGAGGAGAAGAGGCTCGGTTATCAGGTGGATATAGTGAGGTCGATCTTTGGGTTCTAGAATCGCCAGAAGATCAACGCCCAGTGATCCTCGCTGAAATCTCCCTTTGTCCGTGGAATTGGTGAGAAGGTAAGAGACTACGAACTTGAGGGCTTCCATCGATTGCAGTTTCTCCATTACTCCTTTGCATAGTTTCTGGGATTGCACAAGGGGGAGAGCACTGAGAAGCTTCCTGGCATGCTTGAACTCATCCTTGGTGTTGGTCAAGAGCCCTAGGAAGAGATCCTGCGAGACCAACGAGTGAATGTCTGACGATGCTGTCTGGTACTCTAGCCACTCTAAGCACAATTCGAATTGTTGTGCATCGATGAGAGCCTTCACGATCTTAGTCGGATCAGCCTTTTCAGTTCTGTAAACGACATTATACCAATTCTGCTCGGACTTCTCCACTTGATTCTTGAAGTACGGAAGCATCTTATCGAAGACCATGACCCTGCAGAGGATCTCATTGAGTTCTGATCTGCAATGAGACGGGATCTTGTCCTTCTGGGAGTGCTGCAGGATGTGCCTGAGAGCCTCCTCACAAGTCCTCACCGGCCAGACCTTGACCTTCGAGAGGATCACTTGAGTTATTGTCTGCTCGTCCTGGATCTGATAGAGATACTGAAGGATCTCGGGACTGTTTGGCTCTATATTCTCGATCATCTCGGAGAGAATCTTGTCCTTCAGTTTCTGAATCTCCACGTTCTTAAGGAGGAAAGCGTCTGGGAGATTCTCCAGCAGCTGCAGGGATTGCTTTAGCTCGTTCTTCGTGAGAAGTCTCTCAAGGATGCCCCAGAGGCGCGCCACTGGCAGATGATTCTGCAGACCTGCCAGGACTTTGTTGTCGTAGAATAAGACTTTTAGATTCTCCGTTGATGATGAGTTCAGAAGGCTTTCCAACACAGCTGTTCTGCGGTTATCGAAATTCGAGGAGGGAGATTTCTCGTGGATCCGTTGGACAAGGTAGCAGAGTAACCAGCAGTGATTCTCGAGGTAGTGAAGAAGGTTTGGAGAGATCTCCCTCGTCTTCCAAACCTCATCTACAGGAGCAGACCCTTCGACTTTCTCTGATCTCTCCGAACGCTTCTCATATCTCAACTTAATGTTATAGAGGTACTTCGATCCGGGAGGGTGTGCCAATTCATCTTCTTGGATCCTCTGGAAGACTTCTGACAGCGGGACGTTTTGTCCGTTACCTTCTGCGTAGAAATCTAGGTACCCTTGGATCGCCGAATTCAAATCGTCATTGATGCTATCAGGATGATAGATATTGAGGACTGGTGACACTTCGAACTCATTGATCATCCCGAAGATGGATCTGGGGTCTTGCTGGAGATCCAGGTCCTGCCAGGCAGGCTCATTCAACTCCTCGAGATAGGTCTCGAAGCATGGACCGTAGTCGGATGATAAGGTACCTAGTAACTTCGATCTCAGACTGAAAATCGTCACCAATCCGAGGTCTCCGACCTCGTAACCAAGCGTTCGCAGTGAGACCGTGTGTCGTAGGTCATTCTGCACTGGATCATGACTCCAGATATTGAGGGCGGAGTGTAAGAAGAGAAGATTCCAAAGGTTCAAGAAGAACGATAAAGTATGGTTACCGAAGGACAGATGACTCAAATCTACCGATGATAATTTTTCCGTTTTCCTCAAAATATTTTGAACCTTCTGAGTTCTGGACAGGGAAACTAACATTGAGTGTGTCAGAGCTGACGCGTCAACATGTAAATCTTTGATAAGATCAAGGAGTTCTGAGAGGATTTGGATAACGCATTGATTTGGATCTACCGGCATTTCAGGAAGTTCCGAAGGTTCTGTGAACCTATTGAGGATGAGCATTCCCCATCTGTCAGAGGACATTTCAGGCTCGGTGGGGTCGTGGTACGGAAGCTTGGGACAGCAGTTGACGAGAATGCTGTAGACAAGGTTGATCTGGAGGTCATTCGCAATCGTTTCCAGCAGCTGAAGATCGATTTTAAGAGTGAATATTTGGTAACCGATGTAGAAGTCTAGCGAGTTCTTCAAGAGAGATGGGTTCGCGATATCTTTTGAGTCAGGCGAAATGCTCGCAAGGATCTCGAGGTGTGCCTCGAGGTTGTGAAGATACGGGTCGCCGTTGTTGCAGAGAGATAAGAGGTTCGAAAAGTCGGCTTTCAGGTCTGGCGAAACATTCGCGATTTGATCGAGAAGATTTGTCTTACCCTCGAGGGGTTTCAGGGCGTCTTCGAGGTCTGCCCAGTATCGAAAGCGTTGTCTATACTCCTTGAGGGACAATGGAGACCTAGCGTCGTTGATAATCCTGATAACCGAGGACTCGGACCTCGTCTCGTGGAGAAGCTGATGGATTGTCTGGAAGAGGTCGAAGAAACGGGTGTTCCTGAGTTTCTCCGATGACTCGAAGTGTTTTTTCGTGACTTCTGTCAAGTTCTCGGAGGTGAGGTAGTCATGGGAGGCGGTCAGGGTGAGGTCCAGAGAGGTGAGGGTCATCAGGTGATGGGGGTTTGTGGAGTTGTTGGAGATGAGGGCGATATTGGGCTCCTGAGAAGCGAGAAAGGTCTCAAATTGACTGGTTTTTCGAGACGAATTGAGACCTTCTTTCACTGCCTGACGAATTATCTGAAAGAAAAGATATATTAAGTGGAGAGAGTGTGACAAAGTGCTCCGAGGCGAGAAGCGGAATGAGTTTGGACTTGCCGAGCTGAAGGGAAGAACTTCTGATATGACTAAAGGAGGTGATGTGGATGTACCGAAATTTTTGCGAGAATCATGGTTTTAATTGTTTTATTATCGAGATTAACATCGAGTTATAGTGGAAATTGCACTTCTGTCAGGACCAGAGAACCAGCAATCGTGATGGATATCGATAAAGAATATCTCATTATACTGAAGTCAACATAACTTCTTCCTTTGCATTTAGGAGTGGGAGCCATGGTTAGAAATGAAAATTATATGGAGAGGCGGTGATGCCTCGAGATGCCAAAAGGTATGCTAAATTCAGTATAAAAAAATAACAGTTTAATAGTTGTTTGAATTGATTGTTGAAGGTGTAAAGGAATATATATTAAATGAAGTATGAATAATCAAGTGAAAGATGCATGTGAACAAATTATGATTGCTTGAGAATACTAGCTCGGAAAGGAAGTTATATTGATTGCTTATTTTCGATTGGCGAGTATATCAATATGAGAATGCCACAATGAGCCGTGCAATATCGAAGCGGAGGGCGCGCATAAGGTGAAGCCAGCATAATTTTTTACATCGCTAATTACCCCACTCCACGTAATTGCCATTGGTAACCGCGTCCCTACTTCTAAAAATGAAAGAAAAACTTATGATGCCTTTCATATAGCGCGCCTTCTGATGTTATTTGCAAAAATTATAAGACGATTAAGACTAATTTCATTAAAAAACTATCATAATGTAAAAATCACGGGGGAAAAAGGCGCAGCGCGTCTTACTTTGCTAGTATTTTACTTAAGGCCCGGGTCGTCTATCTTTTCCAAGGTTATCTATGTTCAAAGTCATTATCTTTGCCAAGAAAATTATCTCAACTTTACAGGGTTTTTGTAGCAATAAAAGACAACTGACAAACGATAACTAAAAATATTCTGGCCAATATTACTAAATCCCTATAAAGTGACAGCTGATCCCATAAAAATGTCAATGTAATATTACGCCGTAAATTATGATTATTTCCGTGTGAAAGTAGTTTTAGCATATTGTTAATAATTGTACAAAGATCGATAACAGGCGTTTTATTTGGGATTTTATGCCTACATGAAATGCAAAATGGGATTCATTATCAAATTGTTCCCCCCTCCCGGTGTCCCTCTAAAATTCTATGGCCACAATCGCAATTAAATAACGAATTTTTTATTTACTTGTACGAAATTTCCTAATAAATGTTAGAATATAAACGCTCATTAGCACCCCTCGATTATTATTTTTATTTTTCATTATCAATTAATACTCATCGGCACACTAATCGCAATAAAATATTGAACGGACTAATTCCAGATGATTTTCTCGGGAAAGATTAAATATTTGAACGTAAATAACGTTCGAAAAACTAGTCGATCCGGGTCTTAATTATTTGTTGATACTTACATTAATTGTGGAATGTCTTGAACGTGGCAAAAAATCGCCCTCTGTCTCGATGATCTTTTGTTTTTTGAGGTCCTCCCTGAAACCTTTGATGGCCCGGGAAAACTTAATTTCACCTGCTAGAGGGGTTTTCTCCATTCCGAGAGTCTGAAAAACATGAAGAGAATGCAACTGCTCATTCTTGGAGTCTTCTTCATGGATTTCTCGGAGGCGTTTTGGCTGCCCGAGTTTAGAGTTGCGAAAGCATGATTTGTGAATAGTTTTGGTGGATCTAGAGGACACATTGTGAAATGTTGGTGATTTGATCAGGTGGACTTGAAGAATCATGAGACTTTCGAGGTAGCACCAGATGGTGAAAATTATGACGAGGAGGAGGAGAATGAGATGATAAAACCGGAGGATTTGAAGCAGATTGAATCACTGAGCGATGATGCCCATAAATTTGGGGCCTTGCACCAACATGTGGAGCGGTTCAATCGTAGGGCGGC
Source organism: Psyttalia concolor (assembly GCA_030522845.1). Lineage (NCBI taxonomy): Eukaryota > Metazoa > Arthropoda > Insecta > Hymenoptera > Braconidae > Psyttalia > Psyttalia concolor. The sequence goes on from JAPYZM010003690.1 coordinate 10,203, forward strand.
GGAGATAAGGAGAGATACTCCAGATGTTGACTTCATCGATCCCACTCTGCTGGAGAGGATCAAGGAAGTCAATATTTTCGATGATCCTGAGCCCTATACCGCAGGCTACCACCACGAATTTATTAAGTTGTCTAAGGTAATATACCTAACGATGCTGAATTAAAAATGTTAAATTACCAGAAAACCACGGGAGTCAAAGAAGTTCTACTGGTACCAAGTAAATATTTTGGAAATAATTTTTAAAAAATATTTTCTCTGTACAGCTTTTAACGATTCGCCGTCTGGGAATTGCCAGTAGGTACTTTCCAAACTCAAAAACCTGGAAATTACTACAAAAAATATTATTCTTGGGCTGTTGCGATGGGTTTTTTTTTTCATTCGTGCGGTCCTCGTCTGCGACTCGGATGCCCAGGTCACACGCGGAAAAATCCCCATTACGACAGAACGGAAATGGTAATTTTCGTTATCAGGTCGATAAAACTTTTGCGACGAGTGTGAGGGCTGCTGACCGAGACGAAGGCGAGGTATCCAATCACACGAGTTTTTGCAAGTCTGTTGACGAAAATACCATTTTGTTACAACTATCGCCTTCTAATTGAGAAAATTGATATCCTGTTACCAAGCATGAATGTTTTTGGCGAGTGGGAGGGTTATATAATCCCACGAGTCCAAAACCACTTTTTTCACGTGTTACGAACAATATTTTTCATCTCAATGTGTCGAAAAAGCACTTTTCAGTCACTCGACGCAAAGCGGAGAGTGACTGAAA
>JAPYZM010003691.1:0-10711 GCA_030522845.1 Psyttalia concolor
GCCAAAAACCATTTTTTTTTCACTTGTTACGAAATATACTATTTCATCACGCTGTGTCGGAAAAGTAACTTTTCAGTCACTCTCCGCTTGGCGTCGAGTGACTGAAAAGTACTTTTTCGACACACTGGGATGAAAAATATTGTTCGTAACTCGTGAAAAAAGTGGTTTTTGACTCGTGGGATTATATCACTCGCCTTCGGCTCGTAATATAAACCTCCCGCTCGCCAAAAACCACTTTTTTTTTTCACTTGTTACAAAATATACTATTTCATCTCAATGTGTCGAAAAAGTACTTTTCCGACATAGCGTGATGAAAATTTGTGTCCGTAGCACGTGCCAAAAATCTTTTGTTGCACTCATTACGAACTATACAATTTCCTCTCAGTAAATGACAGAAATTGCGCTCTCCCCTTGCGGTTAAATAAAATTCCTAGCAATTGATATTATTATTGTGGAATAAACTACTTCATTGCCATTTATTCTACCGAATTTTTAGAGAGATGCTCTCGCTAAATTGCCAAAACAACAACGGAAATGTGAGTAACGGAGTGAGTAGCACCGGCGGATCACATCAACCCTTGCAGCCCCTGGCGTCGAGTAGTCCGACCCTTGCGATGTCACCGATATCAACGATAGTTATGTCACCCGTTGGAATGAACTCCTGCAGTCCAATGGGCATGAGCCCAATCGGACCTCATCATCATGGATACGCTGCACCAGTCACCCCCTCATCTGTGCACTCGACTCATCCTCACAATGGGGCCCTCAGTCCCATGAACGATGTAAAAAGCTTGTGCTATGGACGTGGAGTCTACGACAGCGGTAGGAAATTAATGAAATCATTATTAAACACTAGCAGGGAAACCGAAATCGCTCTATTCATATAAAATTTTAGAATTGTGTCGAATTTATCTGTTAAAATCCGTTGGCTCGATCAGCAGCAGCCACTGAAGTAATTGCTTTTAAGAATCGGAGAAATTATAGGTAAATTGTTATTCACACTAGAAATCAGACTGATAGCAGTTCAGTCTAATGCCAACTTAGATTGGTGAATTCAATGTTGCCTGATATTTCTAACAACGTAAAATTAATTCGATTTGCAGTTATTAGAGGCTTAATCTTCTTAAAAAAAATCTAAACTTATCTCCTGAGAGAAAAAATATAATTTTGCAAATGAAATATTCTTCTGACGAAAATCTAAAGTGAGTTTTGCTACAGAAATTTTCGTCATTTGGCTGTTCAAAATAAATATATTTGGCTGAATTATATTTTCCATCCCTGCGGTTCTGAGGGAAGACAATTTATTATCGAAAGAAATTGGCAATCAGATACTCGCTGGGTCAGTTATTGGGACGGAATAAGTTACTGGGATGTTTATCTCAAGGATTTTTCCAACAGATTTCAAACATTTGAACCAGTTGCCAATTTTTTCGAAATAGATTGAGAGACCCGGGCGGTTTCTAAAGTTAAAATTAATATTTTTATTGTTTATTGAAAAGTTTATTGAAAAGTGTTGTTAATTTAAACAAATACTTCATTCTTTGATGTACTCCAAAAAAGTCATTAATTAACTAGATTTTTAAAAAACGTAACCACGCACTTGTACTATAAAAAAATTGTGGGATTCAATTTTTTTCAGACAGCAATATTATAATACTATTGTTTGTATTTTCGTGACTACTATAGAAGTCCCACAGCTGGCCTCCCTTGTGGGAGACCTATTCTGCCCCATTACCATTAATTTGAATTAATTTTTAATCAGGCAAAGACATGGATCAAACTGCGGTGTATTACTCGAGTCACAGCAGCATGCATCATCAGTATTATCAACAGACTCACCACCAAATGATGACGGGAAGCCATCATCATCATCAGCAGACAATGTCAAGTGGTTATGAAATTATGCTACCACCACCCCAGCACTCCATGTGACCCACAGAATGTAATTCTCGCGAGGATCAATCCACGAGTGATGATATTCTCTCGCGAATACACGCGTTTGCGTGAATGGAACCGGTGTTAATTACCTAAATAAATTGCTAAATCGATTAATGCTATCATATTACAGAAAAATCTTTTTGTTTTTCATCTATCTAGGGAAATAATTCAGTCCAGAACTGGTAGTTGAACTGTTGACATTGGTGGGAATTGTTGAATTGGGAAAAAAGTAGTGTAAAATTAATGCCTACAATTCTTCTGCATGACGATAACTCATTGTGAATGAAAAAAAATCCAAATTTCAATTTTTCAGTTAAACTCATTCCGCTCGGTCATTTGATAGTTGGAGAGTTTTGGAAAATTTGCCACAGAAAAATCCAAACTGAATCGATTTTATTAAAAAAAAATTTTAATCTATTGATTGACATTTTTAATGAGCCTAGACTGAGCTCAATTTATTAACAAATCTTCACGGGAACTATTCTATAGCCGAAAACATTTTCTATGAAAAACGTTATTTGATTAGTTCCCCTGGCATTGCTGTCGAGATAATGCCCTATTTTCGTATTCAATTTATGGATATTTAATTAAATACTCTCCAGTACCATTCAATAATTCCACTCCCTTCCTTCCCTCTTTTCGGATAAAAGAGAAATCCATTTTCCTTCTTCATAATCGAGAGAAGAGTCAGGTATACACGTACTCATCAATGTTCAATCGTAGATTTTTAACATTGCTATCGACAATTTTTTATTTGAGTATATAACTAGAAGACAGTAAACAATCGTGAAGTAGCTTTTTGTTCGAGCAATGCAGTACGAAGGGTAATTCTTAGATAAAATAAACACAGTCTTCTAAAACGAAAGAAAAAAGTTGTAAACATTTTTATCGTTCCACGTACTGTAAATATTACTGACAAATACACAAATAGTGTTAATTACTCCGTGTATGTAATGTATATAAAACAATCAAAGTTTAGTCTGTATTGTCTCAAAATATATATTGATTTTTAATAAATAGTACTGAATTTAAAATGATGAGAAAATAATTGATTTTTGAATATAATTGGTCATTAGAAAATAAAGTTCTGAGAAATAGAGAGGAAAAATACAAATCAATCTCTATAACGGTAATGAGAGGGCAATATTATTTAAAAATAAAACAGAATTTTTTTTTTTAAATCCATAAAATCATTAAGAAAGGGGTGGAAAAATCATTTTGAAAAATTCCCAGGACACCTCCCACTCGCCAAAAACCATTTTTTTTCACTTGTTACGAAATATACTATTTCGTCTCAATCTGTCGGAAAAGCATTTTTTAGACACAGCGTGATGAAATAGTATATTTCGTAACAAGTGAAAAACAATGATGCATAAAAACCATTTTTTTTTTACGAATTACGAACATCATTTTTCATCGCAATGTGTCGAAAAAGTACTTTTCATCACGCTGTGTCAAAAAAGTACTATTTCGACACATTGAGATGAAATAGTATATTTCGTAACAAGTGAACAAAAATGGTTATTGGCGAGTGGGAGGTTTATATCACGAGCCGAAGGCGAGTGATATAATCCCACAAGTGAAAAATCACTTTTTTCACGTGTTACGAACAATATTTTTTATCTCAATGTGTCGAAAAAGCACTTTTCGGTCACTCGACGCGAAACGGAGAGTGACTGAAAAGTTACTTTTCCGACACAGCGTGATGAAAAATTATGTTCGTAACTCGTAAAAAAAGTGATTTTTAACCCCTGGGATTATATCCCTCGCCTTCGGCTTGGAATATAAACCTCCAACTCGTCAAAAACCATTTTTTTTTACTTGTTACGAAATATACTATAAACACACATGTTCCAATCGAATGTGTGCATATCGACGTTCGTACAAACTGTTTTCGGGCCGTGGCCAATACTGCCAAATTTGTCTCCACACAACTAGATGAACTACCATCAGCCGGTAAAGTAGGTAATTTCTAATTTGTCATCTGGGTAAGATTAGAGAGGAACAAAACATCACTTACCAAAGACCCTGAAAGATGGCGTTACCTGCGTGTTTCCATTCTCTCCCAACCCGCAGTGTAAAATTTAAATTTTTGGGCGACGAGGAAAGAAAAAGACAGACGAAAGAGGGTAACGGGAGTCCATTCAAAAATGAATCTTGCAAGATATGCAAGAATAATGAACAGAAAAAGCCCATTAGCAACATTTGAATGCCCTCAGGTGGATTAGCGCTCGCTTAATTATTTAGAAGCAGTTTCAAACCACTACAGAAAGGGTGCTAGCCTGGGGGGCTTCTTTTAACTCTGCGACATGTCTGCCGAGTCTGCCAAGCTCCCGAGCTACTGTAGTTAATTCTTTTAGATGAGCTTTTCCAGGGCTCGCGCGGGTCAAACTGAGGGTTATGAGGATAGAAATAAGGGTCACGATGATCGAAATACGAAGACTTCACAGAAAATTTCATGTATTAAACTCTATATTAATTTATGAAAAATTTACTCCTTGCCTGCTCGCTGCTCTAATGATTATTTATTCTTTGTAAATTTCGTTAAATCATTCAATTTTATTTTCTTTGAATTGATTACTTTCTCCATATTGATCACATTTTCCATGAATTTAACCATAATAATATACAGTTCTTTGTTAGCTTTGTTTTTTTTTATATTTAAATGACAAAATCATTAACTAGAATTGAATAAATGCCCTGAAGAGGAACACTTTGTGTGTTCGAAACGTTGGCAAAAAGTGACGATTTCTTAGGTTTTTTGTTTTTCATTTTCACAATTATACAACAACTGTTAGGACCGTCCGAAGCTGAGTAAGTGGGAATTTTTTAAGTAATATTGGAAACGCTTGGATTGAACGAGAGGTTCGTCGATTCTTTTTTTTTTTTATTCTTTTACTTTCATAAATTGTCAGAAAGTCATGACAAGTGGGAGGATCCGCTGTAGCGTTTGGTGATTGCGATATTTAAAACTCAACGACATTCGCCTGGAAAAAATGAATACTTCAGTCAAGAAAATAAATAGTTGGCAAAAGATAATTGTTTTTTTTTTTTCAGTTCAAGCAGTCGAATCTGAGATTGGCGAAGAACGAGCGAAATTAACGGGAACAATCTCTCTAGTAATGACAATTTATATTCCAACGTTGCAAGAATAATGAGCAGAAAATTTTGATTAGAGAGATTTGAATGCTCTCAGGTGAATTAGCCCTCTTTTAATTATTTAGAAACAGTCTCAAAGCACTATGGGAAGGACGCTAGCCTCGGGGCTCCTTTTAACTCTGCGACATGTCTGCCAAGCTTCCGAGCTAATTAATTCTTTTAGTTTAACTTGCCCAATGCAATTTGAGGAACTCAAACTGTTGTGGATAATGCCCTCCCCATTTCATACTAATTCGGGAAAGGGAATGCCCATAAATTTATTTAGCCATCTTATTCTCAGTCAAATGATTTTCATTTCGCGTATCAACAATTTTTTATTGAGTCTTCAGTTTTTTTAACATACAATAGTTATTCGTAACGCGTTAATTATTAATTTTGTAATTTCTCATTGATTTATTTGATACGTTACACTGATATGGATTTATGTTTACAATGGTAATGCTGAATTTTGTTTTCATCCATTCAGTAATGAAGGGGTAAAACGGTTCAAGCAGAACTCAGTTATATTGGAGTGGTAAAATATAATGAGACGAATTCAGCATTTCTATGCATCACTCATTAACCTCCGGAAACGAGTTATTATTTGTAGAGGATGTGTCATTATCGAAATAATTTCATATTTAACAAGATCTGCAAAATCCTCCGTCACGTGTTACTATTTTACTTTGGAATTCTCGGTAATCAAGCATCGGCAATTTATCTTGACAGATGATTTTTGACATAATCTACACAAAATTGTCTTTCATTATTTCGTTTTAAAATCACTTCTTGGCAGAATAATTATCGAACTATGTAATTACCGGTGTAGATTGACATGAACAATTTTACCACTTTTCTACCGAAATTCCAGGACACATTCGAACATTCTGAACATCCTCTCGTATTAGATAATGATTATTATTTGTCCCCTCAATGACGTCTAACAAAACTCTCCATAACCGAGAGAATAGCGAAACACAATTTGTTCATCGATCAAGAAAGCAACGCTAATTGCTCACGACTAATTCATCATTTATCGTTATCAATACAATTTTATCAGAATTTTTACTTATTCTTTCGTGATTATTTAATTTATCCATTTGCATTCGAAAGAAAATGTTTATTTTCATTTTAATTATTTTTCAATATCCTTTACTCCAAATATTTGCTTTATAAATATTGTCTCCAAGGTACACGTACGAAATTTAATCCTATGTTATATTGACAATAAATATATTTATACTGCATGTGTATATTGTTTGTATTTTTATCGTAATTTTATTATTATTATTACGCCTATATATTAAGTTAAATGCCTAGAACGCTAACTCAATTTATTTTCATTATTCGTTTACGTGAAATAGAGGTTTGACGATGTCACATTGAAAAAATATATATCAATTTAAAAAGGACAATGATAGCTACGTGCGTATGTAGATACATGGATATGTGTAGATAGGTTTTTTTTTTCTCATTTTTCACATCATTGAATAGATTTTTTTTCCTCCTTTGTTTGTTTATCCATTTAGAAAACGTGAAATTAATTTCTACCGAAAAAGAAATTTAAGAAAAAAATTGCATTGAACATGATGATTCTTTTCTGATTATTTGCGCAGTCTCCATAAGCATCGATGAAGCATGAAGAATATTTACAATAATTGTTCTTCAACGATTCTTCACATCCCCCCCCCCCTAATCTCACAATTTAATTCAACAACTTCATCAGTTATAAATATTACATCAGAGTTAACCGTTTATATTTACTCTTATTGCTTGATCATAAAAAAAATCTAAAGCTCTTAAATAAGTTTGACGAAAAAAAAAAACAGAAACAGTCTAATAACACAGCTAGTGGTTAAACCTAATTAAGAGTAATATTAAAGTCTGATTTTATTACACTAACAAACTCATCATGACTCTCGAGTATGTCGTTAACGTTAAAAAAAAAAAAGAAAAATAATAAACTATCACTTTTCTCGATATGGCGAAATAAAACATTCTAATACTTCAAATCTCTCCGAGTGTTTCAACTCGTCTCAACATCCGCTGGAGAAAGGAAAATAAGAGTTAAAAATTGAGGAGAAAACGAAAGTGTAGTGGTCTAGAGATCAATGCATTCAGCTACCTTCTATCACTCAAAGATTTATGTATCTCACTACGAAAAGAAGCGGAGGACTGGTGAATTGGATGCGAGTGGAGGAATAAATTTTAATGACTCCTTTAATTAAAATAATTCCTCAGTTCTTAACCGCGGGGTAGGAGTTTCTCTCGCAAACTCGATTTTCTCGGATAAATTTTTACAATTGAAAAAGAAAATAAAATTGCTGATGATGATATTTTTTTTCTTAAAGGGGCACAACTTTTTCACTTCGATGTACCGGTGTATCGTATGTCGGCACGCATTTGTAATACTGAGCCGGATATGATGAGTAAATTGTTGTTGAGGGCGATAGACGTCCACGAAATCTTCCGCGTACAACGTAGATCATTAGTAGAATGACGAGTAACGTCAGAACGGCAATTAGAGTTATTGGAATTATTCCCCAACTTCGTGACACCTGATGTTCGTTCTTGGTTGAATTCTGGAATGATGACATGAACATAGTATGGATTAATAATGGCAACAGTAATTAGTTGTCGGTCTTCTCCCCCTTTCACGTGGAGTTTAGCAAAAATCTTCAATTCATTAATATTTTTCTCATTCTGTTTCGGTAAGAGCGGATCATTCACAACAAATAAATAAGAAAAAAAAATTTCGCGTGGAGATGATCCCTATCCATAAGATAAATGTGGTATGTCCATTCTCTAGTTTCATCTATCAAGCTCCTCATGCAATCAATAAAAGGCGAATCTATCGTTTGAAACAAGTAATGTATAGTAGATATCATGAAATTGAAGGAAGGAACTTTCAGAGAAGATTGTGAAAAATTGTCAAGATGCCGTGAAAGAAGTGATAAATGTGATGTCAGTTATCGGGAAGAGGGTGGAGACCGATAAGTCGAAGTACTGTTATCACGACGACTTATAATACACCGAACGGAAGGCATTTTTCTCCCTACCAACAATGTGCGAACACTACTAAAATATTAACAAGAAGAAGACGAAGGAAACTTAAGATAAAATTGATGTTGACGGGATAAAATGTTTTTCGTTGGCATTTCGTATTTGTGCGATTACGGATGACTTTCTGTAATAAACATTTTATCATGAACAAAAAAAAAATAAACCTCCATTATTGCATGTTCCTCAAATTGAAAATGTAGATTTTTATTTTTTTGCTCGGCAACTACACCTGTTGTTTATGAACAGACTAGCATGGATGAAGAACTTTTCATGTCTGGCTTGAGGTGTTTTACTCCACTGGACTAATGAATTCTCCAGAACTTGTAACTGGGGTATGGGAAACCCAATGAAATTAACAATTCAGAAGCCATTTGAATTTCTCTATAAATCAATTCTGTCAAAATTACGAGACGAGACAAGAGAACGATTCACTTAAAACAACTGAATACTGGAATATTATTGTTAATTAATTCTCGAGCAACGGCTCACCTCACTGATAGGACAAACTGGACAACAGGTGCCGAGTTTCGGTGGCAATGGATTTGTGCATGCAACGGAGCACACAGTTTCCTTGCATATCAGCCTCCCCAATGTGTCGCAGGTACAGGATGTGCAAACATCAAGCTGCCAAGATGAGCCCTCGGGATGTGTTTCATTTTGATGATCCGTGCAAGTCGCCCGGCAACGACAAGTCTAGAATAAAAAGTAAACCTCTAAAATATTGAACCTGGCAAATCTCTTCCAAAAATTCACGCCCGAACTCAAGGGAAGAAGAAAGCATTGGCTCCACGTGAGAGTTACCCTCCCCGAAGACCAAGTATCCCTGACAAAATAATGCAGCTCTAACCCTCGTGCCAGAAAATCTTGGGGGGGGGGGGGGGGAGCAAATGAAAGATTGCGATGATAAATATTTACCAGACATCCACGTTTGTTGAGTCTATACCCATAAGGGCATTTTTTCTTGCATCCACTGATCATTGGACATCCAGTTGTGTGTGGCTTACACTGGCACACTGTACAGTCATTTTCATCCATAATCAGACCACGTTCACAATGAAGATCACATTTGAGCTCAGGACATGGAATCCTACTGTCATCTTTCTCCTCATTCCCCAGTGGTACATTTGCAGGTATAACAGAAACGTCTGATTCAATGCTACCCTCACAAGCGCAAACAGGACAACCACCCTGGTCCTTCAGGAGTGCACAATTGAGACCACAGTGCGGTAGCTTCGGGCACATTTTGTCCGTTGGATCCGGTACCGTAGTACTCTGCAAATAGAAACGACCGAGTAAAAGCATTGAGAACCATGTTCTCTGCAATTTCACGTTTTATCCATCTTCTCCTCTCCCTTTTTATCCTCTACTCTCCTCGTCACAGTCCTTTCAACCTTATATTCTGTACTATCATCACTCCCCTCCCCCCTTCCTCCTCTGCCTCTCTATTCTCTCCACCCTTTATCATTGCTGCATTGGAGTGTTCCTTGTATCTCATAATTTCTATTTCAGAATCCTTCATCTATCTCATCCCAATGAACTGAGAAAATATATTAAAAACGTGTTCGACCAACCGTGAATTACCCACCTAGATAGGGATGAGCCTTCGAGTAACTCTGCAAAGAGGTTGGTACGTAGAGTGAATTTATCATTCGGGTTTTGGAAGAAAAATAGAGGAGGGTCATTCAAATATTCATTCGTGGAATATTAAAATCCTTTCTGGGTCGCTATATCGTTTAAATTTTATAGGACTCCTAGCATCATCATTCCGATATATTCTATTTCATTGTTATCAATGAGGACAGATGCAACGGAAATAAATGTAGTACGTTGAGTTTGAAAATTACAGAAATTTCAGGAGGACTGAGACAAAGAGAATTGCCGTAATAAACTGACTAGTAATTGGCTTCTTCCCGTCTTAATACGCCTTCATTCCTTTCTCAAAGTTTACGAAGGTAAGAGTTAATCCGGAAGTTCGTTAACGCCCTCAATTCCAATGAAATCCAAATCCCCGGGAAGCTAATGGGAAAGATGAGGAATCCCTTCGGATGATCATCCTATTAGATAATTAGACGTGAAACTTCAGTGGAAATACTTTGGATCGATCCGATCAACAACTTACTTCAATTTTTCGTCATATTTCTCGTTTATAAAATTCATGAATTATTAACTTCCCCATAGGAAGCTATTGGTTTTACCCCAAAAATCAAAATCGCTATCATTGTGAAATGTCGACGTTTCATGACCAGGAGAAACCCTCCAGTTGTTTTTTATCGAGTTGTATGTGCGTGTGTGTGTGTGTGTGTGTGTGTGTGTGGGTTCGATCATTTTTTTTTGTTCACGTTCCCGGACGAACGGATAGTGCGATCGGAAAAATTGTGGTGGCGATCGATAGATCTCATCAAGGACAAGATCGCATTAGTTTGGGAGCGAAATCCCCCCAACCCATTTTGAGTTTTTTAAAAGATAAGGGTTCCAAGAAATTTTGATTTTTCAATTTCTATCGTTCGCGCTCCCGCGCAGGCGTGTCATCCGATCGAAGGGATTTTGATCGCGATCGATAGCCATTGACTTT
>JAPYZM010003692.1:0-11288 GCA_030522845.1 Psyttalia concolor
TGGGGATCTTTTATAAACAACACATCCACGTCAAAAATAGATGCGATTTTGATTTTTTCCTCCATATGAAAGCGAGACCTTTTCCTGACGAAAAAAAAAACTTTTTTTGACAAATAAAGTTGTTTTTTTTTTTTACAAAATAAGAACTTTTTTAGATTGAAAAAGAAACGTTTTTTCAGCCAAAGGTTTTTTTCGTAAAAGAAAGATCTTGCAAAAAAAAAATTTTTTTGGTCGTTTTTTAAAAATTACCAACAAACCGTTCTTGAAGAAGGGTCGACAAGTAAATCTTGGACGAGAGTAGACGTCGTCTTTCGAGGTTTCGTTAATTACCATCTGTACCAGAATCGTTTCTAGACATCTTTTTTCATAGAATACTTTATTCAAATACAATTTAATTTTTCATTCAGTGAAGTAGATAAGAATTTCAGTATTAATTATCTTTTATATGAGAAATATTTTTTTTTATAATAATAAGAAATTATCCGTTTCATACGAATGAAAATCTTTTTTTAAATAAAATAGAATTGTTCTTTCTGGCATGTATTTAAAAAATATATATGCATGAAATAATAAAAGGTAAAATATTACTATTCCTTGTAACCTTCATTTCCATTCTGCTCAGGTTGCTTGAAACCCTTGTGGTTGTTCCATAAATTTGATTTTTTCAAGAATGATTGAGGCCTGGTCGGGCATGAGACAAAAGATAGAAACTAGACAAATATTGAATTGAAATTATTTGGAGTTGAATCGAAAATAGGAATATTCATCTGAGATAAATCCCAAAAGAAATATATTGCGTAGTGTTAACTCCAAATAATGCATGAAAAATATATATAAGTGATTCCATTAATTACCTTAAGTTGCTAAAACTTTTTTCATTCTCTTTTGCATAACAGGCCTCAGGCATTAACAGGCCTCACGTACACTTTTTTTTATAAATTAAGTTAGCTGCTATCAATAAAAAAAACGAACATATCTGCGTCTGTTTTTTATCACTTGGTTGTTATCAACAAAAAAATTGAAAAGATCTGCAGGGCTTGTAGGGACCAAGAAGTTAGTTTGAGAAGTTTGGCATAGATCCGGTCGAAGAACAGTGAAGTAACAGTTCCGAAGTAATAATGTGGTTTTTAATATTATAGAGGGGTAAAAAACGCAATCCCAAAACGTTCAATCCCTTGAGGGTGAAGAATATGTCATGGCGAAATGGGGAAAGGAATTTTATCCTGCAGATCAAAGAATGGTAATTTTATTAATTAATAAAAATAAAAAATCTATTATATTGAATTGAAATTATTTGGCGTTGAATCAAAAATTATATATGATTGTATTATTATTATTATATATATAATCTATAATAACCTATATCTATTAAACTTGGGTGACAAAAGCTCTAGGTTCTATTAATTCTAGAATCGAAAGACGTTCTGGAAAAGTTAGAATTTGCTCAAGACGGAAGTGTTTATAAAGAGGATATCATCTCGGAGAGAAAGAAGATGACATCTATAATGAAAAACGCTGTCAAAGCGCAATTAGTTCAAAAAAGTTCATTTTATTATTAAACAATTAATTTCTATATATGTATGATAACGTTCTCCTTCTTTGCATAAAAAATAAGATTGTGTTTGAATAAACTAGGTCATAAAAAAAGATTTCTAAAAAATGTATCATATTCCGTTGCGAAAGGTAAGAAATGAAACATCGAAAAATGACGTATATTGATTTATTTGACCTTGTCCAATCCAGGTTTGTTTTTAATTAAAAAAAAAATCAATCTTTTCTTTTGACAAAAGAAAAAGCCCTTGGTTGAGCAAAAAAACTTTTTTTAATTCGATTTTTTTTTCTCAGAAAAAGATTTTTCTTTGCCAAAAAAGGATTTTTCCTTTCGTTCAAAAAAGTTTTTTTTGTCGTCAGGAAAAGGTCTCGCTTTCATATGGCGAAAAAAATGAAAATCGCATCCATTTTTGACGTGGATGTGTTGTTTATAAAAGATCTCCATTTGTCTCATTTCACAGATCTGTAATAGACCTTTTTAAAAGTCCCTAAAAGACCTAGAAAAGATCATCGAGCGACTTTTTTTTTATGCGGGCAGGCACTCGTACTAACACGGATGAGGTAATTACGGGATGTCTTCATGGAGGGATTTTTAGGAAAGAGAGGAGGAGAGTGGGGTTGTCACTATACTAGAGGGCTGATATCCAAAGGTTGAGGAAGCCTTGGGTGCTATTTACTTGGGATGCATATGTGGGATGCACATTTTGGGAATACAGACGTCTGAAAGTCGCGGGTTAGGGGAATAACGTCGTTGAGAGCTGGGAGGGCCCTGATGGAAATTTCTAGAAAGGAACAATAAATAAAAGAAATGTACGGAGACAAATAGCAATAGGGGTGGGTGATCGGGAAAGTACGCGGACATGTTTAGACATCCGGAAAGTATGTGGCATAGTTGAGGGGCCGAGGATTAAGCAATAAAAGAGGGTCAGCTTGGGCCTTAGGTGGACGAGTAATTGTTAATGGGAGAACATTCGAGAATGGAAAGAGAAAGAGAGTGAGGGCAGATGAGTGCAAAATTGAATAAAAATGACAAAGATAGTATTAATGAATGTTTCGTATTAAAAAATATATATTGAAGAATGGTTAACATGCTGAATGTTACGCTAATCAATAATAAACTCTTAATTCAATCAAAATAGCAAAGAGACAACCAAAGACTTCAACATGAAAAGAATTGCCCTTGGGGACAATATGGAGAAAACCCCTTAAGAAAGACACGCACGCTGCATCGCACATTTTTTCAATAAAATTAATCTCTTTCAGAAACATGTTGCGTACATACTTCAATATTTTATAGCTTCACTCATCACTTGAGTATTACGTGAGTAGCGAGTTTTGCCTCGGATTAGAGACTAGGTTCTTGAAGAAAAAAAAAAATGGGGAAATTTAGATAATTAACAGCATCATTTTCTTCAACATCTTTCACTCTTGCAATATTTATGATTTAATCCCGTCCCGACATATTCCGGACACATGACTCCGCAGACCGTATGTCTGAACCTAACGTTACCAAAAAAAAAATGTCCCTCACTCCACGCGGATCTCTACTATCCTCATTGTGCAGGTCAAGACGACTCTAACCCGCCAATAATATCACAAAATTTAATTTCCAGCAATCGAGAAATTACAAGTCCCCATCTCGCAAAACCTATTCCAAAGTAGATGCTCAATTGTCATCCTGTTAAGAAGGTTTTCCTTTTTCTTAATTCAGTCAATTTCCGGATTCTTGAGAACGACAACGTTTTTAAATTGGTGCGACAATCTTGTGTGAGACATTCGACAGTGTTCAACAATTAATGATTAAACAAGTTTATGTTCGTGTTCCTTACAAATATCTACGAATCGTCTAAAATTAAATCGAATTTATCAAGTTGAAAAAGAAAGTAAAAATATATTATAAAATGCAAAACAAAAAAAACGCAATCAATAAAATAAAAGTCGTAAATTCATTCGAGTTAGTTTATTCAATAACTTGAACTTATCGATCCTATGAGGAATGGAAAATACAGGGCGCTTTTAGTATTCAAGGATGAGCAGAAGCGACAATAAGTCAGTTGTCAACCGGAGTTTGAAGTATCGAGTCATGATATTTGGAGAGTGAATCGGGAAATAATGACAAACTTGTAAAATATTCAATGAATTTGAATATTCTTTCTTATTAAATAAATTGTATTGTATGTATAAAATAAAACTACTGTCATAGATCCTATTCATATCTACAATATTTAGATATTTCTAGTGATTACAAACAGTTTTCTACGAATTAAAATTACGTATTTCGTAAAGTGTATTTGTAAATACACTTATATATTCTTCTTGGATGTGCTTATTTTGTAAAACCTAAATTTACAAATTATTCGTTACCATATCTGGTAATTCACCTGCGAGGATTTAGATCTCATAAAATAGGAATTTTTTTTTAAAGTATAATGGATATAAAACAATACTTATAAACTTAAACTGAAATGATATTGGACCTGACCGAAAATCGTAGTTCACTAGCATCGGGTTCAATTATTCAATTGAGTTACTGAGTAAATGAATCTTACAGGCGAAATTTGTGTTTGAATGGAAATTGTGAATAGCTCGTACAAAAGCTGGCTAAATCTTCAACTAATATAAATGCAATTGTTGATGATTACGCTAATCGTTCTATATTGAAGCACAAGAAAGGGATTGTCATCAATACTATATTGTAAAAAAGCAAGAAATTATTATCTATTTATTGATTCATTGATTGATTGTTTTGAGGGATTGCGTTGGAAAATTTGCAATAAACGAACGTTGAAAGTAGTTATGGAGCAAATTATTATGGCCCAGTTGAGTTTGGGTAAGCTATTTTGCACTGAATTAGTTTGGTTTCGAGCTATTTGGATCAGATTTTTCTTGATAAATCGTATCAAGACGTGCTATATAAATTCCAATCTTCCTCGGGTTTTTCTCAACTGTTGATACAGTCTTACTCGGGACATGCAAGATATGATTCTAGAACATTCACTAGAACGGGCCTGCAGTTAAGGTAGATATCTCGACACATTTTTATATCAGCTAGAGAATGAAGTACCAGGCTAGATTGAAATAGCAAAAAAAAAACAAGAAGTACATAAAATAGCCATACAATGACGAGGGAACTGGTCTCTTATACCGGCGCATTCCCTCTTCTAACGGCATCGTGAAATACAATTTATGTCTCTATAATAGCCAACGAGCATGGAATATACAAAGGCGGCTAAGTATAATGTTCACGGGCATAGGTGGAACATATGTTTGAGAAAAGAGGTGGATAGAGGACGGTTGTACGTAGAAAAGAGCGAGTAGGGTTGCGCGGATGAAGAGACGCATTGGGTGTGCCACCCAACCCATGGGCTGCGACGATAGCGCGGGCGTTATCGAACCGAGGGTGGCGGCCCGGTAATTACTTCCTCGACTGTACTAGGGAGAGTAAAGAGGAGTAACGGAAGAAGAGAAGTCGGGCGCGGGTGGAGGGTCTGCGCGCGCCCTCGGGGGGTGGGGTCAAAGGTCACCCAGTAGAGGCTTACGAGCAGCCGCTCTCGGTCAGCCAATCGACAGCGCTTACCTTTCAAGTTCTAATTCACTTTCTACTGGCTTGCAATGCAATGTGTAATCAGGGTTAACAATCAAATATGAATCCTCAACGTGGCCATAGTTAATACAATCGTTCGATCTTCATTGTTAAGAATTTAAGTTGTCCAGAGAATTTAAGGATGGAAAGACCGATGCAGGTACTGAGCGATGTTTAAGGGTACACAAGTGGAAATTTAACTCAGGCGGGGATCAAGTTCGGATCAAGTCAGACTTGATGCTAGATCAGATGCTGAGCCAGTTGGATCAAATCGTGATCAGTTATCTCATGGCTTGGATATATCAGGACTTGATTGGGATTGACAGATGCAGATTTCATCCAGTAAAACGTAATACGTACTTGGGGACCGCAATCAAAAATAATGATTAATGATAATCAATTCAAAATGAAGAATAAATCTGTGTTTTTAACTGTATATCGCATTTCTTAATGAACTTCTACCTAATTACCGCAGGAAAAAACCTCGCGATTGTTGCCAACGCTTGGGATCGAACCGACAACCCTATGACTACTAATCCTATGCCCTAACCACTAAACTGAAACGTTATTATTGTTTGTATACTCTATTTTGCCTATATAATAGGTATTGGGGATATTTTTTCCGTTTAAAATTATTTATTGCATGATGGATTCGCGTGTATATTCGCGTGTCAAAAGTGACAATTTTTTTATTTGAAATTTTATTCATCACACACTTAATAATAAATTAAATAAATGAATAAATATAAATAGCGAAGATAGTTTGCTTATAACTTCTTGCATATTTTATGACATTCATTTGACGAACAGATTAATAAGAAAATACATTTATATTTAAGCAATCAATTTGGATAAATTATTTTTTTTAAGACAAGTAAAGTAAACATGTAAATTAAAAATTCATACTTAACATCCGATTATCGGGAAAAGCTTGTTTAAACTAAGATCAGCTGAAACAAATCCAGAATTTCCCATTGATCAATCTGAAATAAAAATTAATTAAATTAAAATATATCGAATGATGATCGGATCAATTTGGTTTCAAATATATTAATCCCATGAAAATCAAAAGATTTTTTTTTAAATGGCCAAGTCAACGTTCTAATGGATTGTGTTTTGCATAATTATTGCTAACTTCACTGGTTTGGAAAAAGGCTAAAAATAAAAAGAACGTCAAGCTTGCATAAATACACTGCCTTAGTTATGAAGCTACCACTCTGAATATAACGCTTAAGCTAAAAACGCTCAATATATTGGTCGAAAATAAAAAAAAAATATTCAAATAAAGCGTCGGGATCAACATACTAGGCGCGGTTTTCCATACTAACGCGGACTCAGCTTAGAAAGTTCTACGTCCGAATCATACTTCAGGATCAGAAAGTATATTGCCGCAGGAGTCGTTTGCAGATTACGAGATAATTATGTGTTTTATTTCAATCAGTTAGAATGCCTCCATGGATTAAACCCAGAGTTGTCCAATGGTGCAACCCTGGGATCAGTGAAATTTAAGTTATACCATTGGATAATCAGGTTTCCACAGATCAATGAGTCTGATAGAGTGAGGCACCAATGATATTTTTCTCCAGGGACAACGGCTCAACAATAATCCTACAATGTAAGACCTATATCTACAGGGAATAGCAATTCTCATCTCATAGGATTTTTCAGAAACCGCGCCTAGTACGTTGATCCCGATGCTTTTTTTGAACATTTTTTTTCATTTTAGCTTCATAAGGCAGTGTATTTATTAAGCTTGTCTTTCTTTTTTATTTTTTGCATTTTTCCAAACCAGTAACGTTGACGAAACTATGCAAAACACAATCCATTGAAAGGTGGACTTGGCCATTTTTTTCCAATTTTTTTTTCATTTTTATGGGATGTCAATTATTTTTTCAAACTAAAATAAAGATACTTCTAGCATTCAGAAGCTCCATATCAAAGTCTGCTTCGTCGTTAACAGAGAATTTGATAATTTATCAGTTATCGGCAAACCGATCAACTGAAAGTGGGAGCATATAATTTTGTGTCCACAAAAAATTTTTTTTCCCAAATGATTTAATTCTGTTCTTTATCATTAATAGTTAATGGATAAATTCATTTTGTACCTGGTCGGTATTTTTTTTAGCTTTCAATTTTGGGAAATGTTTTTCGTAAAAATTGAATCTTTATTCATTTAAAAAATGCAATAATTATTTTTAAAAACATTGCGAGTTTCTGAATTATAAAAAACAGAGGCAAATCACTTGCGAAAAAAAAATTAGTGGGTACAAAATTATGGGCCCACTTTCAGTCGATCGGTTGGCCCTGGCCAATTAACAAATTGTCAGTTACCGACGTAGCAGAGTTTGATATGGAGCTTCGAAATTGGCCGCAAGACATGAGGATACAAAATCCAGTTCAGAAGCCAATTCACAGCCATATTAATAGTCAATGGCCAATCACAATATCGCATGATGATAATGTATGCATTACGCTACACTGTTGGCAATCGCTGAATCCGAAAAATGTGAATTCGAGTGACACTGCCAACTCACTGGCTCAAGTGTAACCTGTTAGTTGATGGAGATAATCGAAACTGGAAAAATGTGCATGATAGCTCGTTGCTATTACATATCTTCCGCAATATTCAACTAACTGAACCGATAATTGAATCAGTAGAAAGTTAATACGCGATTCTTAGGATGTAACTAAGACCAGTTTCCATTTAAATGCTCGCATAAATCTTTTATTAAAAAAAACGGATTGGCTGTAGTGGAAGGGGAAGTTGTGTGGTGTATAGATAGTTGGTAGCTTTTGGTGACATTTCGTGCGTCATTGGAGTTCAAAACGTGTACTTGGCCGATACGCTACCGCGTATCTCGATCTCAGACTGATCACCATTTTTACAGGTAGTGGTCCTTAGTTTAAAATCAGGCCCATCTCATCCGAACTTGATCAGAACTGTGGTAGGCAGATGGCTCAATCTGAGATTGGATTCATTTGACTACAATCTGATCAGACTTCTTGGGGGTGGACGGATATCGGTTTAAATCAGGCTCTCCTAATTCCGACCTGATCAGAATAATTTTGGGCAGGCGTCTGAATTTAAAATGTATCAGGGTAACTATATATGATGTAAAAAGTACGAGCATGCAATTTTTCGCTGGTGTCAGTTGAATTTCAAGATTTTCTCCAAGGTACGAAATTCACTCTTCCCAAGTTTTTAAATTTTCGGATTTAGAAAATGGTCATAGCTTTATAGCTGTTGACACTTTTGCATATTGCAGAAGGAGGGGAAATGTCCCCGGGGGATCGTCTCTGCGCGAGTTTCTCCAAAAATACATTTGCCCGACTAGAAATTTTGTAAGGCCAGTTTGGTGTCACACCCGGATCAGATTGGTTGAAAATCAGATAACCCGGAGCCAGGCAATCCTGATCGAGAACAGACAGGGGCTATATGGAGCTACCAGGGTAAGGCATTCCGTATGATCTGTATATCAGGCATTGGTCTCACTCAAATATGGCATACCGGATAAGGCAACAATTGTCTTTACACCGAATCAGGTCTTATCATGATAGAAGGAACGCATACCCGAGTACGGTCGATTTTAAGCACACCTCAGGCTTGTCTAGGGCTCAAGTGTGGTGCACCGAGTAATGTAATTACTGGTTATGCCAGGTCAGATGCTGTTAAGGTTGAGGCACGGCATGCTGAATATAGCTACTAATAATAATAATCCTATTAATTACTATTTGCTCTAATTATTTTTAATTATGGTCATTACCACTGCTAATTAATTAAATAATCCATTATTGAGTATTAGTAGCAAATAAAAATTCATAATGAAAATACTGAGTAATTATTGTAAATTAAGTACCAAATCAATAATAATCAATTAAATTCATGATTATTGCCATACCGAAACGCTTATAGATGAATAAATGGTTATCGGCTCATGTAGCGCATACTATTGCGTACACTCCGATTGCAGCGTAGCAGACCAAGACAGACAGGAACCCATCGATCATCATAGGTACGCAACATCGAACTCGAATAATAACTGGATGGGTGGCCGCAAATAGGAATACATAGAGGAGACCAAATTCTAAACCGGCATGAATCTTTTTTTCTTCCTCTCTTTAAATTCGTGTTATAAACCCATGTAAATATGTTGTAATAACCTACAATCATCAATATAATGAATGATTCGTTAATGGAATTACTGCTTTTCCGCATCCCGCAAATCCATTTGCCGGATTAAAGTCTTAGAAGATTTCCTCATCAGGTCAGGAGCCTATTCACCTGACGTAACCCGGATTTACCAAAACGTTTTCCACCTGATAGGGTGCAGATGTGACAAATCGTCGATTACCGAACAAGGACCGGACTTTTGAAATCCGACAAACATCTCTACTCGGGTATAGTAGCAGTGTTTACGCATCTCTCCAACTGCTTGGCAGCGATATTCCGCACTATTAATAGACTCATTCATACGTGAATGCCAATATTGAAATTAATTGTTCTGATGTCATGTCCATAAGAAATTCACTTTGAAACATTTAAGAAGTTTCCCTAGCGATCTCCATGCAACAAAGCGTTTGACCTGATTAGACCCCTAACAAGATGTTCTATCCCTACTATTAGCTACTTCTGCATTTCTCTCGCACGTCGGGGCAAAAACAGAAAAAAAGAAGCAGCTGAGATTAATCGACCACACTCCCATCGTCTTTGAAGTGGTTTCTCCTTGTCGCGCATAGCTCCTTCCATTGGAGGGTGTTCATCGGGGCCCCCTGTCAATTTTCTTAGCTCTGATTAATGAACCTCGTAATACAACTACACCACACGTTACAAACCCTATCCATTCCACGAGGCGTCACTCGACTTGTTAGATCAATGGTTTATTAGCTACATTATTCTGTGACATATAGCAGGATGGAACTTAAATGAGCCTGAATTTCTTTTGTACTATAATTCTGGCACTATAATTTTGCAATAAAAAGAAAAAATGATAGAATGCAATCTAATCTCTACGATTCTGTTGTGAGTTGTTTTCATTTTCTACTTCCGCATGGTAGCTTTGTCATTAATCATTTCTGTAAATTACTAATTTTGTTTACAAATGATAGACAATATTATGAGACACTAAAATTTGAGGTTCTAGAGAAATGTGTCCTTGGCAGATCCGACTCTAGAGGGCGTACTTTAGCAGGAATAGACAAACTCTGCTCATGGAGCAAAACCACCTCTCGACTCCCATTAGTATAATTTTAAATGGAAAAATATAGATAATTTCAGCCAATTCAATCTTGTCTATATATGGGTGATTCCATGGGAATAGTGATTTTTTACGCCAATATTTTTTTACATATCAAGATGGCAGTAAATTTGGTTTTAACGTATTTTCGTTATATTTTGGGTATTAGAAAGATCCCCTAACTTGCATGGCGCTACAACGTTAGTTGTTGATTTCAATGTTAATTGCAATGCTAAAATGGGAAATAAGCCACGTTTGTGACATTTGAGGTTGTGACATTTCGTGTTTAACTTAATCTCATTCGATAGCGGTTTGATTATTATCGATTTCCAATGAGGATGAAGCGAGAAATATCAAAACACGTTTGTGACATGAAAAAGTGTGACAGACCCTTTTTCGAAGTCATTACGGCAAATCTGCTCTAAAAGAAAGTATTCACGGGCCCTGATGAGCGTAAGCATTGTACTAAGCATTTAGTAAAATATGCAACAGTAGTCATTTAGTCATGACGTAAAATGGCGCTGGAGGTCATTATTCATTTTTTCATCACGCTGTGTCGGAAAAGTAACTTTTCAGTCACTCTCCGCTTCACGTCGACTGACCAAAAAGTGCTTTTGCCGTAATGCTTCTAGGGCTTTCTCGTACGGGAATTGGTATTACATACTTCCCAAACTCGAAAACCCTAAAATCACTACGGCAAAATATGATGCCGGATGGGCGTTATTGAGATGAAAAATATTGTTCGTAACACGTGAAAAAAGTGGTTTTTGACTCGTGGAATTACATTTTTTTTCACTAGTTACGAAATATACTATTTCGTTAAACTCGTGGACAAAGTTTAACGCTTTATAGCCGGCTTATTATACACAATTCATAATTAATTTTTGTGGGAAAATGTTAGATTTTCAATCGCCTTTCAT
>JAPYZM010003693.1:0-10704 GCA_030522845.1 Psyttalia concolor
ATTAGGCCCGAATTTGCCCCTGCAAACTCGCACCGAACATAACGTTCGGCATGCCGAATTCGGGCCGAAGCTTTGCCGAATGAAATTTCTACTCGGGATTAATTAAGAAATCAATTTAATGTTATCAACATCATTTTTTCTAAAAAAAACAATGGCACGTGTGAATGCCATACTCCAAGCAACGAGAAAAAAACATTCTCAATTCTTCCCTCGGTCACCCAAAGAAAGCGAATCATCAATGACGTCCCTGGGGTTCTCCACTCCACCGAGTTTGCGGTTGACGACTACCTCATTTCAATGCAAAACAAGGGGTTTGTCAAGGCGTCCCTCAGCGTCTCCCTCAAGGTTAAGGACTCGGTGGAATTGAAAGACAACTACATTTCCCTGATCCTCTCGAGTCAGCTACAAACACTGAAGTGAGGACTCTCCGCAATTGGTACCGTAATATCCGGCTTCCCAACAATGTTCCACGAGTGCTTGGAAAATCAACTACCGTCGGCTCATGTATCCTCAACAAAGGTAAAGCCTCCGACCAACAGCTGTTGACTTCAAGTGGCGGTGAACAATTTTTCCTTGCGCCTGTCGGTTATTTCTCATGTGACTTATCATGTAAAAGCGAGACAATCCAGAAATATCGCTCAACAAGAGTGGATCTATTCTCCGTCAATGCAATTCTAATGCGCTAGTACGAAAGAGGATCTTCTTAGAATTGGGATTTGATGATGTCAGGAGGGATAAACCACTCGTACCAGCTGGCCAACGAGAAGACTCTGCTAATGTGCCTCTAATGTCGTCCCCTTTATGCTGAGAGGTGAGTGGCCCGTAGACCGTGTCTTTTACAGGCATCTCGTGATTCCGTGAATGATCTTCAAGTGGTACTTTACAGGGAAAAATTGTTTTTAAGAAGTACGTCTTTAGTTGGATAAAAAGAACGCCTTAAGTGGAGATATTCAAGCGCTTCACGAGAATTCCAACAGTTTTACGTAGAAACTCCAAATCAAGATCTTCTTCAGTCTCACATTAAAACTTCTGAATGTCTCCACTCAGAACTTTTCACGGACTCCAATTGAAACTTTTAAAAGATTCAACTTAAAACTTTTAAGACTTAGGTTTAGATATTGAAAGCCTCTGATGATGTACAGGACCTCACCTAGTATTTTACGGGCTAAATTTGTTGTTAAGAAGAACGTCTTCAGTTAGATAAAGAACGCCTGAATGAGAGTAACACTTTGGATGTTGTGGAGACATCTTAAGTGCAGGTATTCAAGGACTTCAGACGTCTAATGGTTTTCAGTAGAAACTCAAAGTTAAGACTTTTGACAAGCTCAAATGGAAACCTCTGAATGTGTCAAATCAAAACTTCGACAGCCTCCAATTGAACCGTTGGAAAGTCATCACCGAAAACCTTCTGGCCTTAGGTTTAGGTATTGAAAGCTTCTGATGGTGTGATGAATCTTCAAGTGTTACTTTACAGGAATTTTTATTTCAAGAAGTACGTCTTTAGGTGGTTGAAGAAGATGTGAATGGGTGAAGCTGTATTTCCAATGTTCTAAAGACTTCTTAAGTGGAGATATTGAAGGACGCTTTAAGTAGAAACTTGAAATCAAAGCTCTTGACAGTTTCCAATTGAACCGTTCGAAAGTCTTGACCGAAAACTTTCGACTCTTAGGTTTAGATATTCAAAATCTCTGATGTTGTGAAGCATCTCAAGTAGTACTTTACGGCTTACAATTCGTTTTTAAGAAGTACATCGTTAGTTGGACGCAGAAGACGTGAATGAGTGAAGCTGTATTGGGAATTCAAGAGATTGCCAAAAGTTTTGAGTAGAAGCTTGAAAGAAAAACTTTCAATAGTCTCAAATTGAATCTAACTCTTATGGTTAGTAATATGATTGATCTTCCAGTGGTATTTTACGGCAAACAAGTAGTTTTTAAGAAGTACGTCTTAAATTAGATAAACAACAGGTGAATGAGAGAAGGTGTATGTTGGATGTTACGAAGAAGTCTTAAGTTGAGATATTCAAGAACTTTAAGAGACTTCTAACCGTTTTAAGTAGAAACCGTCAATCAAAAGAATTGTCTCTTCTTCCTGTATTCTCTATTCTTGTTATGAAACCGCTTCATCGATTCGATCATTACTTTATTCAGTGAATGAACCCGTTCCAACTCGCAAAAACAATCATTATGGGAGAAGAGACCGTTCTTCAATTTTTTTGAAGCTTAAAAATTCTCAGATTGAGGTTTGCGACGTCCCAACCTAAAACTTTCATGTTCCGTATTCAGATGTCGACGCCTTCCAAAGCCTCATCTTGACACCTTCGAAAAGCTTGAAACCATAGGCTTAGGCCTCAGATGCTCATACATCGTCAACCAAAGAAGCTTTACTCTGAGTCTTATCATCTCAAAAAAGGTTTTCCAATCTTCCGGATGTAAAATGAAAGAGAACTTCGCTTCTTCGTCCCCCTCGGGATGGAAATCGGATAGCACTGACAGTAACACTGGGAGAAGTTGAAGCCTGAGTAGAGGATTACGGCCAAGCAGATTACGAAGCGCTAACTGGACGTGACGGCGAGGATGCGGTTGGATGTTCCCCATGAATTGAAGTCATTCACAGGATCATGTGAAGAGAGTTTGAGAAATTTTTTGGTTTGACGATTACAATTTAACAGAATTAATTCGCAGTTCAAAGAAATCAATTGCTGCATGGCTACAGTTCAGATTAAGCTGCAGAGGACCTTCTCCCAAGCTGTCTCACTTGCGTCAAGAGCCCTTATTAATAATATATATAATTTACGAAAATTCCATTTCCTCAACGAGGAAGAGGGAGACTGAGATAGCAAACGGGAAAATAATTCTCAATTCATTCGGACATTTCTCCCATGAATTTTCCAATTTCATTTCCTTATTTACTTTTCATTATTTCAATCTTTGACGATCTATTAAAATTTCTCGTGCCTCATCTCTCCATTTCCATGACGACACATTAACTGACCATTTCAACAAAATCTCGAACGAAATGAATATCTAAACGCACCTCTCGGACAGCTAATTTGTCTGGAATTTATTAATTCCCAAGTGGAACAGTTCGTAACGTGACAGTATACCATACGGATTATCTTAATTATAGACGAATATATGCCTTAATTGGCTGGTAGGTGAGTTAAGAGGTTAACGAGCGGAGCGCGTAGCTGAGGTAGCTGTATTACAACCTGGGTAAAAGTGGATTAGCGTTTAGGTCGAAAATCCACGCGAGACTCCATGTTTTTGCCACAGATAATGAGATGATTGGTCACAAGAGCTCTCTCCGAA
Source organism: Psyttalia concolor (assembly GCA_030522845.1). Taxonomy (NCBI): domain Eukaryota; kingdom Metazoa; phylum Arthropoda; class Insecta; order Hymenoptera; family Braconidae; genus Psyttalia; species Psyttalia concolor. The sequence goes on from JAPYZM010003693.1 coordinate 3,309, forward strand.
CTCCTCTCACCGAGCATAACTCTTGCGTGTTTGCGTACACCCGCTAATGCAGTCAGACCAACTGGGCGCACGATGAAAACTCCGACTACATTGTACCAGAGGGGGGGGGGGGGAAGTGACGTAAATTCATGTCAAAATATCGTAAATAACATCGAGTTCGCCTCGGAGCGGGCCGAGGTTATAAGCTGTATTATGATCGTTTTTATTCATTTGTTCCTCTAGTTTATTTACGTAACGCGAGTATACAAGAAAGCAGGACGCCTGGCGGAGCGTGAAACCGCGGACCTCATCGGGCTCTGAGATATCGCACAATAAACTCGACAACAGGATTTTGAGGAAGTGATGAAAACGAATGGGGGGGGGGGGGAATATTTGTCGATTTTTGTTGGCTGGTTAATTGTTAAATTCTACCCAGAATAATTGCCCATTCGAATCGGATAAAAATTTTTGTTATAAATAAAGAAAATTGTCAAGCATTCCAGTGTTGAAATTAGAAAAAAAATTACGTTGAGTTATTTGAATCAATTTATCTATTTGATGATAAATTTTAGTTGACTTCAGAAATACTTTTAAAAGGAATTGGTCATTCCGTAGGGCAACTTCGCCACCTGGCGGTGGCGTCCCTAAACTAGGATCATCATCACCTCCTCGATTTAAATAGAAAAAATTTTAAAATTCCTAGAAGGCAATATAAAAATGTTGGCTACGCCAACATTTTCCAAAAAAGTGATTAAAGTTCCCATGCAAGTTTCACCAATTAATTCCATTAATTAATTACACCTGAAATTTGACCGACTCTAAGGCATTCGTTGGAACGCAAAACGCGTCTGAATGTCTCAATTCGAATAAATAATCCCCATCAGCTGCCAAAATTTGAAATCGCCATGTGCAATCAGCCGTTGTCTCCCGTCAAAACACCAACCCACTGAACCTATCAACCACAAATGCCGGACAAATGATCTCTCCACGTCTCACGATCTCACACCAACTATCTGAAAACCCGACAATTACCAAACTGCCCGACTAATGTCAAAATGTCAAAAGTACACACGCCTGGCTGGTCGCACGAGCTGCGTAACACTCCCGCATTCCCACGTAAATGATACCCACTTCGCCCCAGCTTCGGCCGTGATTTCGTCAGGCCAGGTCGAGCCCAATCGCCGGAGCGCCTTAAAAACCAAAAAAAAAAAAAACGTAAAAAATTATTTGACCGATTTGCCACCAGAAAGGTGACTGGCCCCATATACCCCTCCGCCGGTGTTTTTTTTTTTCTTTTACAATGAGTTACAAATGTAACAGGTTTTAATTGAATTTATCCAGCTAAAAAAGCCCAACGACTCCCTTTCTGTGAGGTCTCGAAGACGCGAACGTAAAAAGATTGGCTCCTTCGAGTGGATGCAAAGCACCTGCGGCCTTCAAATATGCGCACACAGATGCTTTAATACCATCACCAAAGGAGGAAGAGGCGAAACGGCGGAAAAGAAGTTGGGGTAAAGAGAAAGAACATCTTGGTGTACGGCTATAAGAGACTTCCTCTAGTCCGGTTGGTCCACATTAATTAACCTGCTCACTTAATTGCATGGCTTGTTTATAGTATGGCCACGGCCATTTGTCCAACGAGCGATGCACACCGAAGGAGAGAGAGAGCCCTCCCCGCGCCTCGGGAGGCCTATTATGCTCTACGAATGCATCGACTAGCGGGTGTATCGATTGGCATATCGATAAGTCTATAAAACAGTTGCCCCGAGGTACAGCTATCAAGCGCTAATTGTCTCGTATGAATTGTCGAGATGAATCTTCTCTTGAACAATCCGGGGTATCTGAAAAAAAAGTCCCGATGGAGAGTTGAAAGGAATGATGTAACGAAGAATTGTTGATTGGAATGCTGATTGAGAATTTTTAAAAATATCGAAGAGAGAGGTGGGATTTTCTCTCGCATTGGGAGCCTGATTGATTCTAGAAGACTCAGATGGGCCATAGAGTTCCAAAATAATCTTCATGATTCTGGAAAATTGGAGGAATGCAACATTTTTTGCTAGGGCAGGATAGACCGCCCTCTTGCGGTGGCGTCCCTGTATTGCTCTTATTATAACCAATCGCATGAGAATCTCAGGGACAACAGACTTTGTGAAAACAAATTTCAATCAAATAAAAATAATTATTAGATTTTTTTTAATTATAAAAAATCAGTTATTAGAAATAAATAAGCTTGTTCGCTTCATCTTGTTCGGATTTCATTATATTAAGTAAATAGATTATTAGCTTCGAATAAAGCTTTCGTTGAATGAAAAAAAAACATTTGTTTAATATCCACAAAACTTGATTTTTTTTTTTAATAAGCAAATGCCTGATTTTGAACTATGTAAACAAATTTATTTATTTAATTTAAATAACGAATTATCAATTATGTAGAACATTCTATGCTCCCTGAAATCAGCATTCCTCATATTGAATGATTACTCTGCCACCTAGCGACGGCGTCTCTATACTAAGCTAGTCCCAACCTTCCAGACCAACCGCAAGTCTCAAATTAAGACTTCCGATAAATTTAATCTTCCATTTGTTTTCCCCAACTGTCGTTAAACGAAATGACTTTCATTCCTGACCAGAATCCAAGAGGCAATACATCCAGCATGACCACCATCTCCAGGAGATGCATCAAACCCATACAGCGTAAATCAAGCAGCAGCAGCGACGACTGATTCCAGTGTGTGGTAGCGGCCCACGCCCGCCATTATATCAGCCAACCGTCGGCATATTTATTGCCTCGAGACGGCTAGATTGGAACGAATGCCCCGGTCCTTGATGTCCCACACCAATACAAGTATCAAGCGAAATCAACGTACCTACAGTCGCCATATTGCTCCCATGGCGTGGGTTATGTGTGTCCATCGTGTAACGCACTCGCGCCTCGGCCAATTGATAACACCTCTCGCTATATACTCGAGATTACTGATGAAGGGACGAGGAAGGGGGGGTAGGGCTGTTGTGTTGAGGATGCCTCCTGGAGGATTTGTGGGACCGCTCCTCTCGACGGGGTGATCGTCTTCGCGCACGCACCCGCGTTGAGAAACCACTGCGTTCATTACCGATCACGCCATTAATCTGCGGACGAAGTGATCGTTCCACCCAGTAAATATCGGGTGGAGATAACATCTGGTGAGGTTAACTCGGGCATTCGTCCAGTTGGCATTTGCGAGTGTGTAGGCATGAAGTTGGGGATCGAGATGGGTACAACGAGGTGATTGCCATCAGTTATTCCAGGGTAGGGGGACGGAGAGGGGGGGGGGGGGGGAGAGGTATTTAAATGGGAGGATTTATCGGTGTTTCAAGAGGTGACGCGAAAATCAAGAATTAAGAACTGATTGTTGCGTATATTGAAAGTCGGTTCTTCGGACAAAATCAATATCAATTGAATTGGAGACCTAGAGATTGGTGTTCAATGATTTGTTTATGATTAATTATGTATGTTAGGAAACGTCAGTGGTTATTAGAGACGAGATGTCAATCTAGAAGGTTATGGTGGATTTAGTTCAGAGACGCTACCGCCAGATGGCGGAGGAGGCAAAGACAGTGGTGGCAGGGGAGAATAACGGGGATTTCCGAAATTATCTTCAAAATCCCCCGTTGGTATCATATAAAAAATTAACATCAATCGTTTGTTAATCATGACAGGTGAATTGAAGTAAGTGTAATAGATTTAATACAGTGACGCTACCGCTAGGTGGCGACGTAGCTAAACCCAACGACAACCACAGAAATAATTTCTTCATGGACTCTAAGGTTGACAAAATTAGACAATTAGGAGACGACCGCAAAAGCCAAGAAGTCCCCCAGACGCTGAAAAAAAATCTGGATCTGATTTTCAGTTCGCATTAATTGAATTGCAATCAAATCCGATCGTCATCGAGCATTCGTCGGTAAGAAATCAAATATCGTCTCCTCGTGAGACGCGACTGGGTCATAGCCCTGACGTGGACACAAGAGCATGATCCGTAAACTCCTCTCCCATCTCGGGTAATTAGATATCCATGGAAATCCAAGTCAGGCGCTGACTGGGCACCCGCCCATTAATGCGACATAAAATATCCCATACCCGCAAAACGACAAACGAATACCACATCATGTCCAGCCATTTATTCCAGAATACCTGCCTTCCGTGGATGGAAATAAGCAATATTGGCTTACTCGATTTGCCGGACTGATAGCCTTAGACTCAGTCGGCCATAATACGCACTATCGCTGGCATTAAATCCCGGCTTCGGGATCATTACTTATATTCACGCGGTTTAGAGCGTTATTAGGGTGAATGTATATTTTCATTCACTCTGATATCACTGCTCGTGTGTCGATGGACTTGCTAGTTAGCTTGTTTCGGTTTTCATGAAGTTTCTTATTCACTGATGATGAACGCGACAGAAAAACCAAATTTTCATAATTTCCCTCGCGTTTGATTGGTTTAACAACAAAAGTGAGGAATTCCATTTTGATAAGCAATTAATAAATTGTTTTAATTTGTACAGAAATTGATATTTTTACCATTGCAAATGATAAAATATTGATCAAAAAGTGAAATGTTTTTAATAATTGAAAATTAAAATCCGTTAACAATTCAGATGAATTAATTCATGACCCCCGAATAAATGAAAATTTCACGTCAGAAATCCCCTTCAAACTGATATAAATCCGCAGAACTCATTCCCATATTTTTCCTCTAATTATCAATCGTCAATTAGTGGACTTTAAAAGCGGAATTGAAGAGAAAAAAACCCCGACTCTCCAGTGAATTCCTACCCGACCTCACTAAGTAATTCCCCAACAATAAACCAAAACTCGAGTATTTATTTTGATGAGAAAACGACGGAAGCGATTCCCATATTATAAACAAGCCCCCTACCTCCCCATCGATATACCCAGAAGCAGAAGGTGCATGCCTCACGGATAAGAAATTATGATGTGGGCCGGGTCGTGCCGGTGCAACTTGGCGATCGTACCTCGTCTGTGAGCGCGGGTAGGTTGTTTCCATTAAGATGCAAATGCGCTAATAATTCCAGAGCGGGTCGCTTGTCGCCCTGGTATCGTAGCCAACGGAGATATACCCGCAGCCACTCACCAGCTACACCCTTGATGCTAACTCGATCTCAATTCCACTCTGGGTTATACGCGTCCTGATCATTTTCCAATTCCCCCCATTCCCCCAGCACCACCCGTGCTCTCTCCCCCGCCGCCGTCGATTGGCGCCTACGCCCATGAATTAATTATTCCGGAGTGTTTTAATTGCCGTTGAGACCGCGACACCAGGACTGTATGTCCATACTGGTGGAGTTGTTGATATCGCGTGTGTAGTATCTAAAACACTACTAGGTGGATCCCCAATGGCCCCAACACCCGAGATGGTAATTGAGGTATACCCGCGTCACCACTCGAAAAAAGGAGAGGATGCGCATGAGGGGAAGAGAATACCTGGAGACGTGAGAGAAGTTGGATCGCTAAAAATATTGGATTTTTTTCCTCTTTTAATTGCGGCCGTAGAAGGCCCCTTTTTCGAGTCGTACTCGCCACTCTAGCCAATCCTAAGCGGCTTAGGGTTCTACACTCTACCGCTTTCCTAGTTCTATGGAACATTGAAGTGTCTCGAGCGCCACAAAAGGGGTATCTACGGCTTTTTTCGCTCCAACGGCGGTGGGAGTGCAGAAAATGGACTTTTGACGGCTCGAGGGATTCCTCAGGGGAACTAAAATTGACTCAGGTATTTAATGGAGTCGGCCTTGGTCGACTAACTCCTTTGGTTCTCGAGTAATCCGCGAAAACCGGCTTTTGGACTGCCGCGGCCGGCAGAAAACGCGACATCTGGACACTTTTTTTGCTCTGGCGGTCTCGAAAGTGCAGAAAATGGACTTTTGACGACTCGAGGGGTTTCTGAGGACAACTGAAATCGCCTGAGGACTCCGGTGGAGTCGGTTTTGATCTGCTAACTTCTTAATTTCTCAAGAAATCCACAAAAACCGCTTTTTGGACCCTTTTTTTACTCTAGCCCTCTCAAAAGTGCAGAAAACGTACTTTTGACACCTCGAGAGGTTCCTGAAGAGAAATAAAATTTCCTCTAGAGTCCAATGGAGTCGGCCTTGGTCTGTTAAATTTTTCGGTTCTCAAAAAATCCATAAAAACGTTTTTTTCGTCTGCTGCGTCCACCAGGAACTTGACAATGGACTTTTGACGGATCAAGAAGCTTCTTTAAAGAACTAGAATTTCCTCTGGAACCGAATGGAGTGGGTCTTGGTCTGAAAAATTCTCTGGTTCTCAAAAAATCCCCCACATCCGGCTCTCTGGACTGAACAAACGAACTCATGGAAAGGAAATTTTAATTCACAATTTAGAACCTTAATTGAGCCTGAATTTAATCCTTTGAGCACCTGAATAAACTAAAAGTATTTAACTCAAATTTTTAAATTAATTATTTGTAACAAGTAATTTATTCTTTCAATTATTTCGAATTCCGAACAATTTCGAGAAATTTAAAAACATTTCTCAATTATCGATATCAGCGAAATTTGGCTAAATACTTTAATTTAAAAAATCAATCAAACATTATAGCTGTCAACCTCCCATGCATAACCTCGGCAATAAGTGATAAAATTAATATGTGAGTAATTGAAGAAATATCTTGACATAATCGACATTCAAGTAGAAACGGATTAATTATCTGGGTCATCGGGGATAAACATTCACATCAGTTTAATTAATGTCTTTTCGTGGCTAGAACCGGCGTCAGGCTGTTAGCATAATTAATTTATTCATTTGGTGTCCATAAAGTGGTTTATTGTTGGTCCGGTATGCAGGTTATTTTGTAACAGTTGACGCAGGATTTGAGGATTTGATTGAATACGTGTAAAAAAATTAGACAGGTGTGATATGCCTGATCAGGCCAATTACTCCGTGCAGATAGGATAATTTATCGATTCATTAATGCGAGCTTGGGTTTTAATATGAGATGGGGAAATCGCATGTTTAGTGATTAATCTCATTTAGGCTTGAAGGATGATTAGGATTCGAGTAATTCTCTAATTGAAATTTGATATTTAAAGTCAAAATTCCATAAAGTTTTGATTTTCAATCTTACGAGAGAAATCTATATAATAAGAGAGAGGCATCGAGAGTCTCGAATGAGCACTCGAATCGCCCTCGAATGAAAACTCTAATGCTCATCGATTTCATGAAAGTCGAATCGAAGCCTCTGGAAGTCGAACTCGAAGGGAAACGGGCGCGAATTTCAAATCTTCTTTTTTCAAAATTGAAAAAAAATATAACTAAATGACTCCGCAGGTATATTGAAGTTAATGTTCATTTCGCGGATTACAAATCCTTTAGATAAATTTGATACTTGAAGGGGTGAGGC
>JAPYZM010003694.1:0-10703 GCA_030522845.1 Psyttalia concolor
TGCGGGCCCCACACACGGCGTGACAGTGGAGTGAGCACCACTCTCACTGTCCGTTATTGTGCGGTTAGGTACATTAACCTCACAAGACCTCGAGAAAAAAAAAACACACACACACACACACGCATACGTATACAGACAACTCCATAAAAAACATCGGGGAGTGTTCCAGAGGTCATAAAACATCGAGATTTCGTGAAATTATGAATTTTGATTCTCGGGGTGAAACCAATAACTTCCTATCGGAAAGTTAATTACTTAACTCCTGAAATCAGACGAAAGATCAGCCTTTCTCAACAGATCAGTGTTTTGTCGCTCAATCGTACGAGTAGAATCACTTCAGAGTTTTAGATAAATTCAGGAGTCATCCAATAGAGCACTGAGCTTTCCAGAATAATTGTTCTTATCCGCAACCACTGTAGCGATTACATTAAGCTGCCGGGTGAATGATGAGATCATTATTCTCCTTGAGACTACATAGTGCGAGACGTTCCACTCTGATGATATTTTCACCAGTAAGGGTCGCCTTCTGGAGAATGTCAGATATCGTCCTGTATATCGCATCACTGGTCTCCTGAGGGAGGTGGTAGATTGGTTTCTCGATCCAACTAATGATTTCTTTAGTTGGAATCTTCTTGGATGCGGCAGCGATGGGTTGGTCTCTTGTCTCTCTCTTCTCATTTTAGGTCTACAGGCGAGTTCTTCCTATGTAACAAGGTCAAAAATCAGCCACAACTGAGGCTTTAACTTTTCCGAAAAAAGAAAAGATCGATTTTGAGGATTCGTTTCGCTGTGTTGGCCGTGGATCGAGGAATGTGATGAGCCAATGTACAGTTTTCCTCGCCTGGAAAATTGCTTTAATCACAAATGTAATGAATTTATTTACCGGAGGAGCAGGCCGTAATGGTTAGGCGGGCAAGGTGTTGCTCCGCCGGACATCCAAGTTAAGCAGCGTTGAGCTGGTAGTACTTGGATGGGTGACCGCTTAGGAACATCTCGCTCGCACAAAAATTACCAGCGGTAGGCACGGTGTAGCGGCTTAGTATATTTATCTAGTCAGCATGACAGATGAATACATTAGGGCACTGCCCATTCGGCCGGCTGTGCGACGGGGGTTATACATGGTTTCTCGTGCAGTCATACCTCGAATGGGGCATAACTAAGTGTAAGACGGCCATGATACCGCAAATAATAAGGAGAGGAAAGTGATAGGGAGAGGCAGGCTAGAGGAGAGGTCTCAAATCGAGAAAATACTTCGCTAAAATCAAGGAAATTCGAATAAAAAAAAAATTGTCGGAGGATTAGTGAAATATATGCAGTACATAGTTTGAGAGTAAATAGTGTTCGATATGAGGAACACCAGTCGATTGTTGAGCAGCTAATCCATGATTCCTTATAAACTAGACGTATACACTAAATATTGTAACGTGTTACTTTGATTTTCGACTGTTTGACGGTGAAAGAAAAGAAAATGGCCGTCCAGGCGAGAAGTCAATCCTCGAGGCGAGAGTCAATGGTTGGTTTTTGATGTTTTATTTATTGATTGTTTTTTTTTTATTCCGTATTTGGCCGTTCGAGAGAGATGCGAAGAATTATCCCTGGTTTGAACGGAATCTGGAGCTGCGCGTCAGCTAGGACTTCGTGAGAAAGCCGCTGGGGGGCACCAGCTGATGAAGAGGAGAAATATTTAGGGGGAATGACGGAATGCTACCCCGATGAATTTGATATCGTTTTATATGGACGACTACGCAAAACCTGGGAGTGGTGGCTTATGAGAAGTCACATCAAAATGAGCGAATCATCGAGGGGAACACTTGTTGGAGATCCTGGCGTGGACAACGAGGCCGGAGAATTCACTTTTCGTTTGGACGGTAACTGAGGTATCACGAAGTTTAGTATTTTGGCATAAGTGAGGAAAAGAAAAAGATTAAGAGCAAGATTTGTGGAGTTTAACCGCCGGAAAGTCAAGTGAGGATTTTGGCTAGGAAGTCGTTCTCTCTCGAGATTGGTGGGCGGTGGATTTTTCCAATAAATAAATTTAAAGAGACTATTGAAATATCGGTGAATAAAAATTACGATTTGAATTGTTCCTGAATATTTTTGAGGGGCGAAGCTGACGCTATTAGATTATAACGGCATAATTGTAGCCGAGGTGGATCTCTCGATCGGCATAAATGACGCGGATCAAATAATTATATTTTGGATTTTATGAAGTTGTTTAGCTGTTCAGATTTTAACTTCAATTCAGTGCTGTCCATAAATTTTGACTCTGGTTGCGATTGGTTAAGTTATTATAACGGATTAATTTATTAATTATTTTATTTTGTCGTTTCTCTCGCGGGAATTGGGGTAACGGATATTTATTGTATCGAGATAAATTGCGACTTATTTTATCGTCGCCTGTGTGAATTTGTATGAGTGTCAAGTCAGTGGGAGCGTCCTTCAAGGTAACCGAATTTATCGATTATATAGAAAGGCATTTTATTGTGAATTTTGTGATATTATTTCGACACCGGTTTGTCGGTGTCATTTTGAAATTTTATTTCGATATTCTCATATCCTAACGGCCTCTGTAATTTTTCGTTTGAATAAGGCATATCCAGTTTCGCGCATTGTAGAAGAGTATTTACTTTGAGTTCACAGATGCGGGGGTAATAGAAGATCCCTGTAATTTAGCTTCTCTTGTTTTGTAGTTTCAAATCGCAGTTTGACTTATTATTTTTATTGACTTCATTTACGATTATCTAGTTGACGATAATTTAGTTTTTTTTTTACTTGGTGTTGAGATTTGACCATTTAGTTATTTATTCATTTATTTCTTTTTCTTGTGTGTCCGCTGTCAAGTTTTGTCTGATGATATTTATTTTGACTGAGCGATTTGGGGACTATTTTTTATGTTATTGTTTATATAATATCATTCTCGAGATATATGTGCATTTGTCGGGGTCTGAGAATTGTCAATTTAAGTAATAGAACGACATTGGGAGAATCAGTCCTAACTGACCAGGAATTAAATCTTTGAGATTAACGATAACTTGAAAAGTGTTTTTCTTTTGTTATATTGAACAACCAGAGATTTCGAAGGAATTTTTCAGAGTAGCTTTTGGAATCCAACCGCCCCCGCGGTAATACTGAGCTGTCGATTGCTGCTGTTTTGTTTATTGTGGTTGATAAATTGTTGGAACTGTTTTTGTGCCTTTTGGTGAGAAAACGTACTGGCGCTCAATTTGTGTTTTGGAATAGGTTGGTCGCCGAGGGCTGCGTTTCTCGTTGCTTTTTCCTGCAATGGGTAACGAGATACGTCACAATATATGCTCTGACTACGTTAATGCACGTGAGTGAGTGTATAGCAGTAAACTAATACTCCTGTGGGTGCCGTCAAATAGTCGTCCCTCAGAGGGTATGCAGCCAGCCGCTACGGATGAACATTCTCATCATTTTTTTTCGGTCCCGTTGAATCATTTTAATACTATATGACTTTAAACTACACGTTCTTGCATGTTAGAAATAGCTTAACAACTAACGATCCCATTCGGACTTCTGACATTTAAAGGTCCCAAAATGCTAATGGCGCAATAGATTCCTTTTTTCTTCTATCATTTGTAACTCAATTCCGATGAAGACTTCTTTTGCCAAAACCTATTAAGACGCATTGACTCGGCATATCAAACTAGACATGACCAAAGATTATGGCGGGGCCGAGAAGGGGCGAGAGAGGTCATACACTTTGGATTCCCCGTATATCACCTGCAGGTAGCCTCTTAAAGACTCAATGCGTCACCTCAATAAAAAGTTGAACAGAATCCAAATGAAAACTATATTTTTTTTACATTTCCATAAAAACTTCGAATAAGGATTGCCAAGTCGGGAAATCGATGGTTGATGATGTCATGAAAGTTTTTCCCTCACCACCAAAGTACTATACGAAAAATCTTACGTTTACAACTTATACATTTAGTACATCTACCGTCTTCTTGGTAACTGTCTCCCTTGTCTTTTACCAGCTACTCCTCAGATTTTAGTGGGAAGCATCAATAATAATATCCTTCATATATGTATGCGAAGAATGGATGCCATTATTGTGATACCAGCCAATTTCCCTTTTTATATTATTTAAAGCCCTAAATTATATGAAAAGCAGACTAATATTCAAATAGAATGTGTTGAGGCAGTAGCCTCATACCGCGCCGAGTCACAGGGTGGCAGCACCTCCTGGACTCTCTCTCTCTCTCTCTGTTGGACTAGCCGTGTCGCAACATAAGTGCCTTAATTACGCACCTGACGCGCTGACCTACTTCTTCTCCAATAATCATTATTATTTCGCTCTTATTGGCATTGTCGTTACTCGCGGAAGTACTGCAAAAATGCTCTCCGATATCTCTCTAGTGTTATCAAGTGTATCTCTACCTTTTGGACGTCTCTACCGCTCTCAATTTACCCAGTATTTGCTCGCGAATATTCTGCTGTGAGTATTTTGTGACTGTTACTCTACATTTAACGGAAAATAAACATATGTTCCAATGACGATAAGTGCGGCTCGTGTCACCTCATTTTTTCCGACGAACATTCCTCCTTAACCCGCATCCCAGCTACCAGTTTTTGGTTAAGATCTCGCCGGAAAAGAATGAGACTTCAGAGACATTCAAATCCTAACATGCCATGATTATGTGCTCTTTTTCCACTTTCTAATCTCCTATATGAGGAAAAGAATCAAATAATTGTTTACGTGGCCTTTCATTCTTCTGTAAAATCACGCATTGAATCATTCGTCGATAACCAACAAAACAAATGGGCTATATACACTGAATGCCGTAGAATAAAACCATAAGATTAGATGATTATGTTTAGAAGGCAGATCCTATTATTGTTCTCTGAATCAATCATCAATGTAAGAAGTATACAAGTAGTACTTTATTCTAATATACTAGAAGTACATTACGACTGATTTCTTCGCTTAATTCTTTTGAACATATACTGATCGTGTGTGATATGATTTTAATTATTTAGATGACCATTCTCGTGTTCGGCTGTTATCGTGCAGTAGTAATCCGCCCAACAAAGGTCAAGATTATATTAATGCCAATTATATCGATGGATGGCAGAAATCTCGTGCTTACATTGGGACTCAAGGGCCTCTTCAATGGACAATTGATAGTTTTTGGCGGATGGTATGGGAGCAACGTGTATCAATAATTGTAATGATTACAAATCTTGTGGAACGAGGAAGAGCTAAGTGCGACATGTACTGGCCGAACGAGGGGACTGAAACTTATGGGAATGTCCAAGTAACACTTGTCAAGGAAGATGTCATGGCGACCTACACAATTCGTGCACTACACATTCACCACCTGAAAGTTAAGAAAAAAAAAAGTTGTATAAATATTGGCGACCGTATGGTTTATCAGTATCATTATACTGGATGGCCTGACCATGGTGTGCCAGATCATCCATTACCGGTATTGAGTTTCATTCGGAAATCATCCAGTGCTAATCCTTCATCAGCTGGACCAATCATTGTCCATTGCAGGTAATTGATATATTGATCTATTGTAATATTTTGTAGCGAGTATCCAAAGAATATATCAATAGGTATCTAACCATCATGTATTTTGTCTCTAAGTCCTGGGATTACACCGTTACTACTTAGGCTATGAAGAATAAGTCGATATAAGTTTATATATTTGACAATTATTGTGGTTACTTGGCTAACAAATTGGCAACAAGTTTCCCAATAGATCTCATCGACTGATTGTTTTTTATTACGAGTCCGAACGCAGGCCACAGCCTACTGTATTGCAGAGAACCCGAGCACGTGCCGGGGTAAGATTTAGAGTTTAGTGAAACTAGACACCATGACATTTATTGGCACTGTCATCGGTTGCAACTAATAAGGAATCGTGACTACAACATTTCGAGAATTTCGAGATAATCGATTGTGTCAAGCGTGTTCCTTTTAGAATACGATTATACTGTAAAAAAGAAAATAAATTTGTAAAAAAAAGGAAAATAACAATTTTGATACGCCGTCTCCTCAGATAATTCGAAAACACACCCATCGACACTTCCAAAGATTTTATAACTCTAGGCTGATCAATGACAACTCAATATTACTAGGCTATGTGAGGTGTTATCAAACGGGTCATAAAAAGCATTGTAAGGTCCTAACAAACCCTCAAACAGATGATGAATGTGAGCACTTGATTGGAAAAAAAATGTTTCAAAAAATAGTTAGGACCAACGTACTAGACGCCTAATTTCAGACCCATTGTTTAAATTATATGTAAGTATTTATGAATCAATTCACAAGAAAGTTTCTATTATATGGGGGTGGTTTTCAGAGGGGAGGAGGAGGACGAGAGACATTTTCTGAAGCACATGTGCCCTGAACGCATTTGCCAGAAATAATTCCTCCACGTGCTCGACTTACCCACTGAGTCCGTCCACTTCGGTTGCCATTAGCTAAAACTGCTTTGTCTTGCTTCCGCTACCAGTTGTTCAGTACTCCCCATTTCTGATCTCTTCCGTTGATAGAGCAATCTGCAACGAAGATGTAGAACGGCAGAGATCCCAGCTCCGATCCTCACTAACATACATACGTGTAGGTGGTCCAAGAAGTACACGCCGATAAAATCCGCAATTTCAAAGGATGACTATGAACAGAACAATTCTTTGCCACTTTTTGATCATAAGTTCCCGTGTGGGTTATTATAGTGAGAAAGGCAGCCAATCAAACGACACAGCGGGATGCGCATGCTGCTGTTCCCCTCAATATGCATGACGCTCCTGCTGCTAACTGGGAGAGGTGAGAGTTCTTCTTTCACTCTACACTTCTTTTTCTCTCGAGCAAGAGAACAGAAATGAGTCTTTCCCCTCCTGCTTCCGATAAATGATTTCCAGTTATCAATAACGTAATAATTTAAAGTGAAAGAATTGAAATTCAAAGTTGGACCCACAAATTTGAAATTCGAAATTCAAACTTTGAATTAAAAAAATGTTAGTTCTAGATTTAGACTTACAAATTCGAATTTTAAATTGAGACTCCATAACTTACAACTCAACATTGGGACTTAAAATGTTGAAATTCAAAATATGCACTAAAAAATTAGATGTTCAAAATTTTTATTAAAAAATTTGACGTTCAAAATTTTTATTAAAAAATTTGACGTTCAAAATTTTTATTAAAAAATTTGAAATTACACATTTTGACTTGAAAATTTTAAATAATAAATTTCAACTTTGAAATTTCTGCTCAACAATTGGCATTTGAAAAATTAAAGATTGAATTTAAATCATCTTCTACAACTGCAGACCAGTCATTCTTGTCTAGTCTTTGCATAGCTTGTTCAAAATTTATCGAATCTGAATTTATGTTAGCCTGAAGAACATGACATACTTCGCCAGTTGAAAAGTCCAGTTTAGGTTTTCCTCACCCTGTAATAAACACGGCAATAATAGCCGTTAACTTAAATTCGCATCAATTGGTAATTTCTGGAGCTCCGTTTCGCCAGACAATTTAGTTTGCTCTTTCACTTCTGACCCTAAGTTTGTAAATTCCCTAAGTTTGTAATCTTCTTCGGCCTACCTCTAGTAAGGCATTTCCGGAGAATTCCTTATGGCTCATCAGAGGAAAACCAAATCGGCATAAAAACCGTGAGAACGCAGAGCATAAAACCCAGTCAACGTTAAATCTAGTATTTCGAACGTTACTTCGTTTATTCTTCATTGCCACAGCGTCGCGTTTAGAACATACTCCAGCAGAAATTAGTACGTGATTACCACATCGTCAAGGACGGAGTTCTTGCACTTTCGGGATACCTATTACCGCTTGGTTTTTCCTCGAGACAATTAGTGTTCATGTTAGACATTCGATTGCGTTTTTGATTGTTTTTTTCTTACATTATCCAGTGTTAAAGTTAAGTTTAAGTTACCGTCTCTTTTTGCGACATCATCAACGCGCTTAGGAATCGGTGAGTATATAAAACACGAAATTAGGATATTAGCTCTTACTTCTGATTTTTTACGTCTATGCCTTTGCATCTCTTACTTTTGCGGCTGCCCTACGGAAGAAAAAATGTGCTACAGGATTTGCTACATTTAGTGACTGTCGAGTTATGCGTATACTTCTTCTCAGCTGACTGCTGTTGGTTGTTGTTTTTCGAGCAATCTTAAAATATAGTTTCTCCCCGTTATTAGATTTTTAAAGCGTTAGATACTACCGGTATTGTCCGCGAGATCAGATTCTTTGTGTAATATGGCCACCATGCGTATGGATTTTCATTTATATTGAATGTGAGGGTTTCTTTCCGTATATCACTATAGTGTAAGAAACAAAAAAAATTGTAAAAAAAAACGCCAAGTTACCATTTTGATTCACCGTCTCCTAAGAGAATGTGAAAGCAAACAGTATTCGATGAGCTGAATAAAAATCCTTACAGGCAATGAATGGATGGGATGAAAAATTAAAAAACAACTGAAATAAGCAATGGTGGCAAGTTTGTAACGTGTTTTTTCCCTGCGATAATACTATAGTTTTTCTATCTCACCTACACTTCTAAAGATTTTATAAGTCTAGACTGATCAATGACAACTCAATATTACTAACTCATATGAGGTGTAACAAAATGAGCCGTAAAAAGCATTGTACACTCCTAACAAACTCTAGAAGAAATGATGAATATGAGCACTTGATTGAAAAAAAAAATGTTCAAAAAAATAGTAAGGACCAACGTACTAGGCGCGCAATTTCAGAGCCATTTTTTAAATTATATCTACGTGTTTATGAATCAATTCCGAAAAACGCTTCTTTTACGTGGAAGACGCTTTTATAAGATAGAGTGTATATAGCACAGTGAACGATTATTTTGGAAACGTGCGGCAAGTACGTTGGTCCGAACTATTTTTTTGCACATTTTTCTTTTCAATCAATGTTCCCGCCACAAACTCGGCACCATTTCTTATTTTAGTTGCTTTTTAATTGTTCATCTAATCCATCCATTGAGTGTGAAGATTTTCTTTCAGCGAATTAAAACCTATTTGCTATCAAATTCTCTTATCAGACGGCGTATCATGTACCGAGATCTTCTCGTTACTGTGGGATATTTGGGTCGAAATCCCCTGGAAAACGGGTAGGAAACTACCCGCCTAAAAGAGACATCTAGAAGTAGCTGAGAAAGCCGCCTATGAGAGATGTATATGATCCGTTAAACGATGAGAGACGTGGAGCAGCGCAGTTTTGGGTGAAACACGCGCTCCTCTATCGTCTGGAGGCCGGTAGTAGACTGTCGCTAATACATTGCTCGCTCAGCATGTGTTAGGGGAAAAGGGGCCGACGTATTGGCTGTCCATCTGAGCGACGCTGTAGGCTACGGCGAGGTAGTCTAGGGACCAACGTAGCCAGGTGAGAGGACTGAGGGTTTGGTTGGTGGTCATGAGGTAACGGAATAATTCATGGCCGCTTAGATAACTACACTAGGAGGCAAGGCCCTAGTCAGATTTCGTGGCAATTGAGCCCGAGAGCTCACAGTGAGAGGTTTTAAGAAGACCTCTCGGACTGGATCGAAACCCCGCTGCAATAGCCGAGATCGGGGGAGTGAAACTCCGCGTCAGGTGGTGAAAAACCACCCGGGCGAGCCTAGGGAGATGCCCTGCATCCCTCACATAGGCGCAAACGGGTTTATCGTGGAGCTCGAGATGACGACCTCGAGTTCTCAACGTTTGTCGAGCCTCGGAGACTCGATTCCTGTCGTGTGTATCCGTGGATCTGGAGAGGATGGTGAGAGATCCCTCCTGTCGATCCGATTACACGTTTGTGCGTCGTCTAGTTTTTCCGGTGCTCGCCACGTGTGATGACCATAGCGGTCACTGGTGGCCAAGTGTGGGAGTCATCGCGGAGTGGTGAACCTAGGTCCACTTCCGGGCAGGTCAGCACCTAGGCGTCCCGGGCCCTGAGGGGTCCCGGCTGATTCGCCGTGACCCTGGACTCTCCCAAAGTAGCGAATACTCTGGAAAAGATGATCCTCCGACGAACTGAAAAGATCGTTGGAGACGATAGGGAAGAAATTCCTCACGATGATCGAGCTGGAACGCTTGATTCATGGTCTCAAATAATGGCTAGTGCGTAGTACGCAAGTCACATGACTTGGGACGAAGACTCCTGGTGGACCTCGCCTACTCTACCACGTCACACTGACGCTAGCTGGACACCTGCTTGCCCGGCCTGCAAGTCATCTGGGTAGATGAGGAGAACCCCAGAGGCCGGTTTCGCCGAACCTCCCGAAAAGGTTCGGCTGGCGCCCAACAGCGAATGTTAGAGGCAGGCACTACTGCGTTCGAGTATTTCTCCTGGGTGAAAAACCAGGGAAATTACCCTTACAATCAAAATGGTTACTTGGCCTTTTTTTACAATTTTTTTTTACAATATTTCATTTGTTTTTTAAAATATGGATTTGTTGTGCCCCAAAATAACATTACAATATCTCTCTGATGATTTGGATAGTATAAAGTGACGAAAGTGGCACGTATTATTCGAAACAACAGAGAATGAAGAAATAACGTCGAATTAAATAACGTCGCAATACTCAACGACGTTATGTAGATAACTGGGGTGTAGCGTCAGCGCATTGCGCCCGACGTCTGGCCTTCACGCGCGCCTCGAGACGTCACCCGATGCTTCACAGGTGCGCGACAAAGACAATGACCTGATGCAA
>JAPYZM010003695.1:0-12579 GCA_030522845.1 Psyttalia concolor
AAGTAACTTTTCAGTCACTCTCCGCTTCGCGTCGGGTGACTGAAAAGCGCTTTTCCGACACATTGAGATGAAAAATATTGTTCGTAACACGTGAAAAAAAGTGGGTTTGACTCGTGGGATTATATCACTCGCTTTCGGCTTGTGATATAGTCTCCCACTCGCCAAAAACCATTTTTTTTCATTTGTTACGAAGTATACTATTTCATGTCAATGTGTCGAAAAAGCACGTTTTAGTCACTCGACGCGAAGCGAGGAGTGACTGAAAAGTTACTTTTCCGATACAGCGTGATGAAAATACTATTTCATAACTACTAGACCCGAAAAATTATAAATACACATTTTCTAAAACCTAGGAAAAATTGGGAACATTTACAAAAAATTATTACCAAATTAGCCTTTTTTATCGATAAAAAGATAATATGAAAAAATATCTGGATACAACATTCGGAAGGGGATAGACTTCAGCTATGAATTGCGTTTTATTTCTAGGTGAAATGATCCCATTAAATATGAGTAAGAATAATCACATGCTTTTAATAAGAAATTTATAATAGCTTAGTTCCTCAACCTGCGATTATTAATACAAATATTTGTATGATTCAATACTCAAAATTAAATTTTGAACTTATTTTATATCAGATAGAGTAGATTTACTTTTGCTGATTGCGAGTAAATTTAACTGATTTGTGAATTCTTACAGGTGCAACCTCCCAAGAGAGATTTATCGACTGGCCAGAATTTCGTGGCTCCAGTCTTGAGGAAGAAGTATGGAAATTGTATAGGAGAGGAGACAATCTCCCCATCTAACTCTGAGGTAACTGTGTCCACTGATAGGAGTCCGGATTCTCAGGAAAGCCCGAGGCTGTATCAGAATTATGGAAGGGATTGTTGAGGTGGGTTTCCGGAGATCATTCGTCTAATTCACTTCATTCATTTGCGAAAATTGTGGTATATCTTTCCATCTAAGGGGGTAGAAACTTTTGTTATAAAAATCTTTATTGAAGAGTGATGGTAGACCTGCAAAGAACGTTTTGCCAAAAATTTTGCAGTCTACATTAGTTTATAAGATATTCATTGAAAAGTGGGCTGATGAAAAGTGAATTATTGTAAAAAATTTTGATACACCAATTGAATTAGAAACATAACAGGATTCTAAGAATAATAAAATTCATAGAAAATGCTTGGAACATTCTTGCCCAAGAATCCTTTAAGATAATGAGTTATGGAGAGAAACCAACATCAGCAGAGTCTTTTCTATGAATTTTTTTATACAGATTTTTTTCATTTTTGCGAAATAATGAGCGAGGAGGAAGTCGTTAAGTGAAAAGAATAGGCATTTATTGCACATTTCCCAGTGACATTTCTTCCAGTGTATGAAATGAAAAAAAAATAGAAAATCTTTTGAGATTATTTAAGATTAATTGACACGGTAAGAATAGACGGGAAATGCAAAGAAAGATGAAGATGTCTTAATGTTTTTATTGAATTTAGATTTGTGGGAGGTTTATAGCTCGAGCTAAACGTGAGTACTATGATGACACGAGTTCAATAGTATATTTCAGCACGTGTGGGGCAATTTCGTTTTCAACGTGTGTGGGGTTTACAGCATGAGCCGTAGGCGAGTGATGTAATCACACACGTTGAGGGCCTGGAACCGGCTGAATTAGGCACAAGGCGCGAAGCGCCGAGTGCGTAATCAGCCGGTTTTAGGCAGGAGTGACATAAAAACAATTTTCGTGAGAATCGAGCCATATTTTTCGACACAATATGTGAGAAGTGGGATTTTGTGCGCGCAAAGCAAGCGTCGATTGTCACTTTCCACACACTGTGACGAAAAAAATTGAGAGATTTTTAAACTCATTAATCATTCACTTAAAACCAAGAATTGAGATCAAATATTGAATGAAAGGAATGAAATTAAAAATTCAATGGCAACCTAAGAAATTCTTTTTTAACTTCCAAAAATGAAGATAGAAATGTAAAGAATCTTGAGATCTGTACGACGGCTGTAAAATATATGATATATATTTATATCAACTTTAGACTATTCGTATTGACTACAATTTAGCTGTAAGTAACAATCAACGTGATTGTGTCTGTTCATTTTTTGTTTTTTTTTAGTATTAAAACGCTCTATTCTCGTACAAAATGTATTATTCAACTTTTTAAATGATTTTATTGTGATTCTGTGATTGCAGAATTATTGTGATTAATGCATTAATTTCCTAGTTATTTATTACTGGAGCTTATTATGTATTATTGATTGAATTTTTAATTCCACTTGTGTACATATCTTATACAATAAAACACTGATTTCAATGAATAATAAGTTTTTTTTATTGAATAAGTAGAGGAGATTTTTTATAAGAAACTATATTCAAGAGGAATAATTTTAAGATAAAATTCTTTTATTCTCCAAAATTGTGTATTGAAAATCGATTTCACCTACTAGATTAACTGACTAAAACCACTACAATAATACTAATTGGTATAAAAAAAGTTGTCTTATTAATCGCCTCGAGACTAATTTGTCCTCTAGACCCTAAGATTCACAGTTTCATCAATTGAAAATAACTAAATTATGCTTAAACCTTAAAATAATTGACAACATATTCAAATCGTAACGTATAAATAAGAGGTATGTACATCGAATTGACGTCGAAATCGTGCATTAACGAAAATAATATTTCATTTTGGGTAAAAATTCAGGCAGAAATGACAAATAAATCTAGGTAATAGGTATTGATTATCAACAGTACATCATGATTTCGACTGAGGAATTATTTTATTGATAGCTTATGAATTATGTTCAGGGCAGTTTATTCAGGATGGCACCACTCCACCGATTATTCGATGTGTTTGATGATTTCTCAGTGTCTTTCTTCTTTTCACTGAAACTGGCAGAATGTCTTCTTTCATGACCATTCCATCGATATCCTCGTCTTCAGGTTTAATATCCTGCTTTATATCATCTTCATCACTCAAATCAATCTGCAGATAAATTATTCGTTCATTATTTGTCTATTAATTCCATAAAAACAAAGATCTATGTCTATACAACTTTCGTTAAAGACAAAACTTTCGACCAAAATAAAAAGATTAAAAAGTTTTTCTTCAATAATAGACGAAAAATTGAAAAACATTAAAAAGGAACGAATAGATTAAATAAAGAATGAATGAATAACTGAAAAACTAATAGCTAATTATTTAAAGAATCTTTGAGGCAATCGTTGACCGAGTTTTTTTGGCAAAGTTATTTAGACGTGTCTCGTTCTTTACACATTTATTTCTACTTTTTACCTGAATAATAGAAACCCTAGGTGGAATGACATCCTCCTCATTGATTGAGCCATCTGAATCAGCCAGCAACGAGGCTGTGTCAAAGTCCTCATCAGAGTCAACCTTCGTCTCAGGTATTGATAAGACCTCATCCTTCGTGTCATCCTCCACCACCACCTCCATCACCTCGACTTCATCCGCCTCCTTTTCCTTCTCTTTAACTTTTATCTCCTGAATTTCATCCTTCTCTTCGACAACGATCTCCTCAGTTGCCGTTGGTTTTTCTTTGATATCGATCTCCTGAATTTCGTCCTCAACTTCATCTTTTTTTTTATCATCCGCTCCAACCTGAACAACCTGTGGATCGCAGGTATCATCCCCAGGATTGTTTTCACGGCCCTCTAGAGGAGTCTCTAGAGGAGCCTCGACAGGAGTCTCGACAGGAGTCTCTACAGGAGTCTCCACAGGAGTCTCCACAGGATCTTCTACAGAATCTTCCACAGCAATTATCTCAACCCTTGTCTCTTCACGCCCCCTATTAGAATCCTTTTTATTTTTTTTCTCAGGATGATCGACAGATTTCTCCGAAGGTCCGTCAGCCTCTCTCTCAGGAGACTTTTCAGGAGTATCTTCGCTCAAAACATCTGTCCTACCCTCAGAACTTTCCGCATCGCCCCCAGTCCCAGCTTCTGCTTCGCCGGAAGGAGACTCCGCTTCTTCATCAGGAGCTTCAATCTCCGGCAGAGCATCTCTCAGACTCTCTCTACCACTCTCTCCCAGACTTTCCCTTCCACTCTCCCCTAGCGAATTTTCATGCACTTTACAGAGATAACCATTCTTGTCCTTCCTTTCAATCATCTTGCCCTCGAGATGACTCTGACAATAGGCAGTGCTGCATAGCAAACACCTCAACGAAGTTCTCTTCTCACAATCGAGGCAGTGATGCCAGGGACACCTCAACCTGGACGCCTGGCCCCTCTTCACGCATTTCGTGTGATACCTCTTGGGGCAGGACTTCATCCCACACTCGATGAAATTGTCCCCAGACACGACCTCGCCACAGCTCCAGCATTTGTAGGTTTTCTTGGATTTTCTGGCTTTCTTTCCCTTTTCCGGCTCGACCTTTTCAGCTTTCTCCTGGACGACTGGCTCCACTGGACTCTGCTGAGGCTTCTGAGCCTTGAGGCCAATGTACCCCGAGCAATTGGAGGCTCCACAGAGGCAGGGCTTTTTCGTCTCCCCCTCGGTGGCGAGATTGTAATTGAAAGTGAGCTCCTCTCCCTGCTCGATGTCCTTCAGAGCGAACAGACCGATTCTGGTGTCTCCATTCACAGTCCATTTTTGTGTCTCGCAGTTCGGTTGACAGGAATGATTCATGAACCTGCTGAGGTTTCCCTTGGGCTCTGCATCGATCGTCCTGTAATTATCGATGGTCAGAAAATAATAATTCTCATTCCTCATTTCCTTTTTCCTATGCAGCCGTCGTTTGTACTCAGCCTCATCGATGACCTCTCCAACATATTCAACGACGAACTGTCCTGTTTTGATGGACTCTAGGGTCTTCAGGCCCCACCCACGACCCGCTGTGTGGAAGGGCTCCATTAGGGGATACTTCTTCTTCATGAAGCACTGATTATTGCATTTAGAGCCCGCTGGGCAGATTGTTGGATTGCACTCGGTGAAGAGGATTCGATTGAGACAGTCACTGTCTGGCGAGCAGGGGTGCTCCCACTTGGGATCACACTCGCAGGCAACGTCCACCTCCATTTCCATGGGTTTGACGTTCCCAACTGGTTTATTAACACGGATTTTCACATAGGGTGGGGGTTTCAGATTCTTAGACTCCTCCTCTTTAGCTGCCACTCGGTCATTCTTCACTTGCTGGTGGAGCTCATTGGCCTCTGCCACTGCCTGCTTATAGGCGTCATCCACTGTTTTTCTGCCCATGCTATTTCTTGCACAGGTATCACCTTCTTGATAAAGGAAGACGCGACCTCGGTGGACCCAGTAGTAGTTCTTCGTTCCCAGGAACATTACGCAGAACTCACCGGGACTGTGGGCTACTGCTCGGAGATTCGAGGGAACTTCTTGAGGGTAACATATGCGGGAGGGCCACCAGCGGTAGTTACCAAGTTTCACCCAGACTACTTCACCGTAAAGGGGAAGTCTACCTGTTGGACAAGCAAGAGCGAGATATTTAGGTTGATCGAGGGAAGCAATTTTAGATGGTGATGGTTAATATTTTTCAACTTTATCCTAATTGGATATTCACTGTTCTTTGTTGCATCCAAAATTACCTTCATGCTAAAAAAACATCTCCGCAAGTAAACAATTCTCATCATTTCATTATAAAATAAAACTTCATTCTGAAACCATCAAATTTTCTTCCCGAGAATCATATCTCTAATTCGTAATACTTCATTCCTGCATTCAGAATTCTCTCAGTAATTAATTTCATGCATCAAAAAACCTTGGAAGCTTTAAACAATTGCCGTGACTGTGAATAAGTAAGGAACAAAAAGGAAAATCGCATTCGATACTCACCTGTCTCGCAGTCCTCACAGATAAAGGCACCATCAGGAGCATCGATCCCCAGACACTCAGGATGAAACGACGTAGGACAAGTGTCGCAACATATAAGTGAGCCCCCTCTGGTACAGAGAAAGCACCAGGCAGCGTTCAACGGAGGATGAGGAGCCACGTAATGCTTGGGACAAATGACTTGAGTGCTCGTGAGGATCTGGGATCCAGCTGGTAAACACTGAGCACTGGCGTGATAAGCAGACGGACATCTGACACACCTCGCCAGCTTGTCATTGGGAACTTTCGTATGATGATTCTGAGGATTATCCGAAATACATGTGTGACACATGTGGTAAGGACACGTCAGGCGTCCCCCGTGCCAGTGTGACTGCGGCCACATTTTCAGACACTTTGAATGATAATGTTTACCACAGGTCAACGCTGAGCATCTGATCCTGTCGTCCTCCCTCTCATTGCAAACGAAACAGGCAGGAGCAACTCCAGAGAGACAATCGATACACTTGAAGTTCTCCTCCTCAAGCGTCTCCTCCTTAGACTTCTTCTGGATCTCTCCACTGCCAGTCGACTCACTGTCCACCGTCTCCTCATCCCCTTCACCTTCAGACTCCGACTCTCCAGGCTTGACACATTTCAGATGAAAATAGGAGTAACAAGGGCCCTTACAACGAGTTAGATTTCCAGTCTTCTCGCAGATCTGGCAGACTCGTTCAGCCTTAACTCCCTTGAAGAGATTCGCAGCCTTGGGCCGTTTTACTGCCTCCAGAGACATCTCCAGCTTCTCCTTGCTCTGCTCTTTACTTTGGTCCTTTCCCGGCTCCTTAAACCCTTTGGACTTACGAGATCTCGGGGTCGACTCATCAGCCGGTACTTCCCCATCAGGACTCGAGGATTTTTCCTTCATATGAAGACCATCAACCGTTGCCTTCCATTTACTTCGCAAATAAGCGCTCATTCCATCCCACATTGTTCTCAAATACTGCCGGATCTCCTCCTGACTTCCGCCAGGCAAACATCCGTTATTGTCTTTGTTCATTTGGTAATAGATCTCAAAGTCCTCGTTCGTCTCGGCTTTCGTTCTCCTTCGTCTCTTGCGTTTTCTCACTGACGACGACTCATCACTCGAATCTTTGATACTCGATGGAGGTGTTGGAGGAGTCTGGGCTGTCAGATTTGAATCGTCAAACGATTTCGTTCGCGATTTTATCGTCTCCAAGTCGTCGTCTATACTCTTTCCAGTCACAGCTGAGTCCAGTCGAGGCCTTTTGGCGGCCGATTCTGGGGATAATCGAGGACGTCCACGTTTTCGCTTTGGGGCCATAGCTCTGAATCTCTCGGGTACAGACATTGGAATGAGAGCTTCAGCCTCTGTCACTCCTATGTCCCATTTATTTTTTATCACGGTTTTTACTATGAACCCGGAGTAGAATTTTGCGTATTTCTTTCGGCCCTTCCGGAGAGAGGCTGCGAGGTCGTTGAAGTGCTTCAGACCCTCGAATTTCATTAGGTTTATCTCGTTCACCCAGTTGTGACGACCGTTGTCACCAAAATACGTGACGTGGACCATTTTTATAATTCTTCGGCCGAAGGCTGGGGAACAGAGAAACTTCAATAGTCTTAGGATTTTTTATTAATGATTTCAAGGGACGTATAATTAGAAATCAAGTGAATTATGAAGTTAATTGGTGCAGTTGAGTTATGAAGTTTTTCATGAATATTATTCATTCTCAAGAATATTGACGCATTCTTATGAAAGATTTTTATTTACATAGAAAATTGAACAAATTTTCAAACGTTTTTGTTATTGAACTCTAGACAAATATAGAAATTAATAAAGAAAAACTAAAAATATAAATTAATTATTTATGGTGTAAAATGGAGGGGACGAAACTAGTTTTCTCCACGAGAAATTTTATTATTTTCCTTGAAATAATTTAAAGGAGTTAACCTAGCAATTTTACACAAATTTGGTATTAACATTTTAGAATTTAAGAAATTTCTCCTAGGGCAAATTTCCTGATAATCTTTTTTATTCAACAAAAGTAAATGTACCAAAAAGGGTACCATAGAGAATTGTCATGTTATCACAACAAATAGAATAAACTATTGAAACACTTTACTCTTCAGACATTTCTCAATCCAAGGGATTCTTGATGAAGGAATTTCTATAAAAATGTTTTGCAAACTAAAATGAGAAGTCTTTATGATAAATTCGAGATTCGTTTCCAAGTTTGAAATAATTTTTCGAAAGCTGAGGAAATGATTGATTAATTAGGTAGCTAATAAAATGATAAAATGCGGTTTTAATTGGAATAGAAGCTGAGTTGCAGAAATTCCCGAAATCTATGAAATGCTTCTCTCAAAAACTCACGTTTCTGTTTTAAGTGGGTATCATCGACGGGATCCTCGGTAACAATGCACGGCCAATAAGGGTAATTACTAACATGGGCCCATGCTAATTCGCCCACAGTCCATTGGCCATCCGATTCATTCTGAATACCTTTCACAGACTCGAGAATATAATCTTTGGACTCTGGAAATTCTACGGCTGGTACCTCTGGAAGACGTTCTCGTTTAATCTCACTCGTATGTTTCTCCCGGTCTGCAGCTTTTATTTTCTCGGCTATGGGGATCTCTGGACTCTGATCATTTTTCGATTGTATTCCGGCATGAACGAGTGAAGATATGACTGGAGGAACTTCAGGTGCCTTGGGCGTTTTCAGAGATTGCTAAACATCAAAATTTTTGTCACTATTAATTTAAGTGAGAAGTGAGATGATCTTAATCTTAAAAACCCTCCTAGAAAAATATATATTTCATCAGAACTACATTAACCTCCATCGTTGTTAATTGTTAAGTAGAAATCTGCCGAGTGAAATCCAAAATTTGTTCTTTCGATCTGGGGGATTTTTTTTGAGAGTTGAAATGGAACCTGGTTTTCTCAAATTGCACCCTTCGCTCAGGAGATTTTGATGATCGATGCATTTGATTATATGCATGAGTGGATAACCCCCATTAACTCTGGTCGCACGTCAAAAAGACGAGGAAATATTTACACTCCCAATCAAATGTAAAAAAAAAGTTTTTTCGAATCGTCTCTAATAACCACGTCCCCAACAAATTGTCTCAAACAATAAGAACAATTTATTTATTTCCAGACCATTTTCAATTGTTTCAGATCTTCAAACAAGAGACTAGCCACAATCCTTAGTCCACCCTTCTATAAAAAAAGATAAATAAGCTTACATTGTTCGTGCAATGGCCCTCAAAAATATTATTTCTAAGAATCCTAATTGCCAACACAACAACCGTTGAATGATGAAAATGCTCCATCCACTGTCAATCACAAAAACAAAAGAAAATAATATATTTCAAAAAAGAAGTCTGAAGAATCTCTCCTATTCTCAAAATCCACATTTGTATCATCAATAGCTCCTACCCAGAATAAAATAAAAAAATCTATAGCTGAATTCCCTCCAAATAATCTCTACACATCCCATCTACAAAAAAAAAAATTCCATCCACGAATAAACAAAATTCACTCCCATGATTATTTATTTCAAATCCCTCAAATAAGAATCGGCACAGACTTTACTCGTATCCTAACTAAAAAAAGAAAACAAATCAACTCATTTTGCCCTCATCTGATCACCTCCAAATGAACCACAAATGAATCACAATCCTCCCAATCTCATGGTGATCCAAAAAATAATGTAACAATCCTCTCGTGCCTCAAGACCATTCGCCTCATACTCAATACCTCGCAATAAAAAACATTTAGGTAAATCTCCCTGTAATCATTTCTAACTACTCCATAATTTCTGACAAAAACAATTAAAATATTTCACTAAGTCAGGTCCAAAAACGATTAAAAAAACCACGAAATATTCCCGAAAAAAAGTGCAAATGATTTTCTCTTGTTCTCAAAATCATGGCATGCCTTATCAACAACTACTAAGCAGAGTAATATAAAAATTCCAGCAAATTTCCTCCAAATCCCCCAGAATGAAACAATCCCTCACCCAATAAAAACAATCCTCCCCAACCACGATCAATCTCCAGTTCCCCAAATAAGACTTCCCAGCGCACTCAGCCCTTGTCCCCAATGGAAATCCAAATAAACTCACCTTGCCCTGCTGATCGTCTCCCGAATGCACCATTTTCACAGCCCTCCCATACCTCGTGGTGATGCCATTGATACCAGAATCCATGTTTTTAGCTATTTTGCTTGTATCCTCGGGCACGAAACACCTCTGCACGGGAACTTCCGAGCGATTATCCTGATCAGGCTCCCGCACAACAGATCGCGTCATCACTCCACCTTCTGTCGATCATAATCCGAACGAAAAGCCTTACCACAAACTCTTTCCTTCGCTAACTGATTCAACAACTGAATTTTTCGGTTGGACTTCAGCCGTATGCGACTCCTATCAGACGTTTTTCACTCGCTGCTCTCCGATTTACTTGATTATTGTGAGGGGCAAAATGGAGGGACGAACTAATTAGATCGATTATTTCTCGCAGTTGAGGAGGATTTTTCAACCTCTCAAGGGAAGGAGGGATTCTGTGATTATTTAATTATGAGGATTGAGGTGGAGATCATTGGATTCCACAGCACAAGCTTCAGCTCCGGAGGAGGGAGAACGCGTTTCCCGCTATTTCAACTATTCATAACCTCAATAAATGATGCGGCGACATGTTCCAGGGCTAGCTAGGGGCTTCGAGCGACTGAAAGTCCCTGCAAGTTTCACTAGTTTTTTTGAGACTTTCTTTTATTTTTCAGAGGGAAAGCAAAGAGGGAATAGGAGAATGGAGACACGAGACACGTGAAGATTTGTTGATTGAGTTTGATGGTCAGGATTTTGAGAGGATTGTGAGGACTTTGAGGAGTTGATGATGTCAGGACCACCAGTTAAGAAGCAAAAGGTGCTGTATGACGCTGAGGAAGAGGCTAGGTGAGGAGTTATTTTTTTCTGGTGGTTTGAAGGACCTCTAATTGGGAAATCGTTTCAGGTTAGAGAGGCTGGTGTTTGGAGATGGTCAGGATGTCATTGAGAAACTGCTTGGGGAAGATGAGAAAGTTTTTCCAGGCGAAGAAGACAATGAAGAAGAGAAATTAGTGGGATCAGAGGCTTCTGATGATGAAGAAGCAAAGTCGGGGGGAGAATCGGAGACTTCTGGTGATGAAGCAGAAAAGTCGGAGAGAGAATTAGCAGCTTCTGGAGATGAATCTGATGGCGATAGATCAGAAGTTGAAAGTTCTGAGAGTGCCTTTGGTGGGGAAGACGAGTACAGTGGAGCTGCGTGGATAGATCCGGATGACAAGAGCTACAAGTAATTCTCATTTTTTATATTGACTAGACTAGTGTGTCCCGTTTCTTTTATTATAAAACGGAGTTGTCCATTTATTATGAATAACCAAATGGATTATCTAGCCCTGTTGTTGCAATTAGTAAATGGTTAACAAAATTCATTCCTATCTCATATATGGAGAAATATGATTTAATTAAATATAAACTTGTAATCAGGTAAGGAAATAAACCCAGTCAATTATGTACATCAGATTAGTAAATCCTCTCAATCATTTTCAGATTAAATGAAGCAACAAATCCCAGATTACACGTCAAGTATCGTCCCGAGACGTATCTAAAAGAATATCTTCAGAATAAATTCACAAAATTAGTTGGCACTCCAAAATGGGCGGAGGTAAAGACTCAGAAGGATGAGGATTCAGATTCTGAGAATGAAATACTGAAACACAGCAACCATTTGGCTCCAACGAAAACGAAAAAGTTGGCAAAGGGGTTGATTGAGATCAAAGCCCTGAGGAATATCAATAACGAGACGCAGAATGAGGGTCCTTTCGTCACAAACTTGAGGTTTCATCCGACGTCCACAGTCGCCTTCGTAACAGGGTTATCTGGAATTGTTTCTCTATTTCAAATTGACGGAAAGGAGAACAAGAAGCTGCAGAGTATCAAGTTTGATAAATTTCCCGTGAATTGCGCTAGGTTCTTAAAGGATGGGACTGAAATTATTCTTGGAACAAGATACAGAAATTACTGCCAAATTTACGATCTGATGAGTGGGAAGACTTATAAGGCACAGTTGCCACATAATGTTACTAATGCAAAGGTATTTAAATGAATAACTGATTATTTATCACAAGTAAATTGGGGATTTCAAGACAGTAAAATTTCATCTAAATTGCACTTTGCGACCAAAATGATGAAATAATGCTTTGCCAATGTCATTATGAGAAATCCTCACCACTATATACATATATTTAGATATAATACAATTTATAGAATGTATATATTTCCTGTCCGCACGGATTCCCTTTCGGGATTTTACGTATTTACCCTTCCCACCCCCCGACCCCGCTGTACCGCATTGGCCAAGAACCAAGGAAAAACCTCACCCTGAGGGGAAAACCTTGGCCAGGTACAGTCGTCTCTGTTACGAGACTACCGCTCGGCAGTGAATCGTGAGATCAGAGTGCTTTTGACTACCGGTGACTGGAAGCGAACCCGGGTCATCGGCATGCCAGTCTAGCACTCTAACCGCACGGCGACTACCGTCGGTTTATAGAATGTATATATAGGGGAGGGCGGGGCAAAATGGACACCCCCAAAAATGATCATTTACTTCACTGCGAGCCTAAGGCCCGTCATCACGAGATTTTTTGCAATTTTTCCCTAGATTCCCCAGATTTTACAGTTTTCTTCATGTTTTTTTCTTAGGGAATTACACACGCAG
>JAPYZM010003696.1:0-10913 GCA_030522845.1 Psyttalia concolor
TTTTTTCTATTTGTAGGCTTGATTTATCATTGTCATCTATGAGTTGTAAAAAAAGAGAGCTGTCATTTATATGGGCGACACCGATTACCACCAATAACATTTGCGTGCGATAGCTCCGTGGTAACGCGTTAGGTTGCGACTTCGGAGGTTGTAGGTTCAAAACCCATTCCGATAGGAAATTTTTAATTTTGGTTTATCCTTTATTCAGGTAGGAGAACGATGGTATTGAGTGAAATCGAATTTATTAAGTTAAAAAACGAAGCGAGACTCCGTATTTTTCCTTCTTAATAATAAACAGTATATTTTTCTAACCGGGTTTGTTATATTAAAATAATTCAGATAGGATGGCACATAACTTTCATAACAATGGATTAGAAAACTCCACCCGTTTGATCTGATTCCGGATGGATAGGGACGTGAAGTCAAACTGGGTACAGAAAACGCGCACCGGTGTAGGCCCTCCTAGTGATCAGGTTTCACATCGAGGAACTTTGTCCCGGGGATCTCGAAGCGGGGAGGCCTATTGGGTTTGAGGCACTTAACGGCTGTCACGGGTCCTTCGGCCTCCTTCCTCCAAACTTCTCGGGTTTCACTTCTACCATTAGCCTCATCAACCGTAGCAATGGCCGTCGCCGTCCTTCCTTAATTCTCTAATTGAACTTTACATTTCTTGTTCTGCAATTCTTATCTTAACACCAGCATTAAACATTATAGTTATTAATTATTCTCATGAATGATTCTTTCTGTCGTCATCACAACCAGGAGCGTCTCGCTAGAATCACGGAGGAGAAATGTAATGGCGATAAACGTATCGCAAAACTTGAAGAGGAAGTCGCTCGTCTCAGCATCAACGCAAAGTAAGTATTTCTGAGCGATGGTCTCAGGAATTGGATTAGTCTCATCAGATATTTTTTTTTCATTGAAATTATCGGAGGAATCAAAGGTTTAAAGAACGATTTCGAAAGATTTTCTTCTGAAATTACACGTTATCTAGGTAGTTCCCTAATATTTTCGACATAATTAATAATAGAATGAGACCAATCGAATAATAGTGTCGAGCCTTTTTGTATCTCATGAATTCGGATAAGCTCTTTCTTAAACATATAATTATTGATTCCCGAAATGATTCATAATTGAAAGTGTGAGATTAACTAATTCACTTTATACTGGGAATGATATTATTCATCATGGAATCACCTCCGTAATGCATGATTTTAAAATGAAATGTTGAAAAATATTTTCTAAAAAATTCTCAGTACCAGAAGCTCCGACATTACCTCCTAAAAGCACTAATTACTGAAATGATTCCATCATTAATCAACCAACATACGTGAAGTGTTCTCATAACCTGAATATAATATGTTAAAACTGCTTATTCCATTGGAATTTGTACACCTATTGATTTCTTCTGCTAAAGTCTCTCAAAATTTGCACAATGTATTCGTCATCTCTGTTTTCATGAAAATTTCCACCCAAACATCTTTTAGAGTGCTTGCACCTTCACATACTGTACTATACTAGCTAGAGCTTCCCGTAAAAAATCCACAGAGAAATATTTCGCTTCAATGAGAAAAATCTCTCTAAATTATGCAAAAAGGTAATAAAAAAAGTATTTTCCTGGAAGTCATGTACAAATGTTCCCTAAATCAATAGACTTTTCTTATTCGCCCCAATAACAAGAAATATTCCGAAATATTCGACGGCGAACTCGATTTTCACTGCAATTAATTATTGAGATTTCAGATAAACAAAATTTTTAGTACATTCTATTCTACTCCCATTTAAATATAAATTGGTGAAGTTAATTAATAAAGTCACCTGAATGTGCTGTGGAGAGTAGAAAAAAATCATCTATTGGGTATTGAGATCTTTATCAACCACTTGAGCTTACATTATAAATCGGCCTTATTCGATGAGAATTTAGTGGCTGATATTGTAATTAGGTATAATTTGCCTACAGATTCCTATTCAACATATCATTCATTAGATTATATTACTCTCGTAAATAGTTTTTTAGACGATATTGTACTTATCCATAACAAAATTATATAACCGAAATTTAATTCTCTGTGGATAAATTCCCCTTGGTAATGGTGGCTTGAAAATAAAATTTGGCTTGTCGGTATCAGCAATGAGGGTCGCGAGATAGCAGCCTTCGAGGAAGAAACTCTGGCACTGCGTCGTGAACTTCAGGAAGCAAGATCCGCACGTCATCTAGCTGAGACTTATACGACAAAGTGTGTAAATGATGCGATAATGCCATGTACTACGCCAGTAACATTCGATAATTCCTGTATAACCAGCACCCCCGTGCGTACCGATAATCAAATATCCTCGTCAGTCTCCTCATCCCCATCGAGCTCCCTATCCCCATCCAACTCGTCGAGAATTCCTTCTGAGGAGACAAATTGGCAGTGGCAGGAGACACCAAAAGGACTGCCAAAAGAAACCAAGTTTCCTATTATTTCCGATAATTTGAAGGAGAAGGACATAACGAGGAAGGAGTCGATGCAGTCGTTGGAGCCGGACGAGAGAGAAGCCCTTGAGAGATTGATTAATTATCACTTGCAGAGGGAGCAGGAGATACCGTCCCGGCAGACCAAGAATTCCTCAGTAAGAAATCGCGCTAAATCAAAGCGAAGAGTTTCGCCAGAGAAATGCCAAAGTTTGCAAGAGTCTATGAACTTCAGGGATCGTTCCACCTTAGGCAACATGTCCAACTACTCTTCCTCGGGGTCTGAACCTGAGAAATCCATGAAGAGCATTGCCAAGGCTAGACGCAAACGAGGTTTCAGTGACATTCCAGACGTTGTCTTCGTCACTGGAGAACCTCTGGTACATAAAGACTGCTCGACGAGAATCCTGACCTCCAGAGTCCTGACAGCACCTTCACGCGCCACTTATACCACCGCCTATATCTAGGTTACGTACGGGGTCGCCACCATGCGATTTTGTTGCGATCGCGATGTCTCTGTGCTTCGGGTCAGAGTCGCCAGAACTGGTGACAATCCTGGTGAATCGATCGATGGCTACTCGATTATGACACGATAGGAGGTTGACTTATTCACTCGGTCCATTGTCGATCGAACAATAGTAGATTAATAGCTATACGGTTGTTTGTTGACTGATTGTTGGTCGATGGTTCGTCGATGGTTACATTGCCGATCGAGAGGTAATTGTTGTTCGATCGATCGTCAATCCATCGAGCCTATATCGACTAACACTTGACTGAGTGAACCACTTAACCTCCTATTGAGTGATCGAACAGGAAAAGCAAAGAATGAGTTGCTCTGGTAACGTCGAAGGCTATTTGAAGATTGAGAAAAACGAGCTTATTGAAAGTACTTCTATATTTGATGGACTAGTCCCTCGAAGGAAGCGAAAGTACAGTCGATTCTATTTGAGCAATTCAATTTTTGCCTCTGTCATCAGCTCTGGAAAGTCTGCTTGGGTTCAGGATTGTGCTGTACAGGGATGGAATTATTTTAGGGAGGCTCATGCATGTGAGGTAGACGGTTCATCTGCTTTCGCTTCGAAGATCACTCATTCACGATTTCCCTTCCCTCGGCTTCTGTGGGATGTGCACTTGGAGACGGGGCTAGGGGTTAGATTTTGGACTTTTTTGTTCTTGTTGGTCTATTAGAGAATAGGAGGATTATGACATTTTTTTCAGCATTTTTTGGAACCAAATTTAGAAATAATTTATATTTTTTATCTTGCTAATATATATGAAAAAACAAAAAAAAATTTTACTAGTCTCAACAAAGGTGTTCTAGATCATGAAATTATACATAGAAATTGATTAAGTGTTTGGCATATTTGTCAACCAATTTTGAATTACTTTAGAATTTTTAAACGAAAATCGAAAAAACTAATAAGTATAATTTATTAAAAAGTTGTCGATGTCGAAATTTCTAGACTTTCCTCTAACTCTGAAAACTTTCTATAGAACCTAATACATTTTTTTTTTATCAACCCTCAAAATTAATGACTTGAGGCAACAATATTTTTTTAAAAGATTTCCAATATTTTCAAATTTTCTTTAAAAATATATTCTGACATTTATCATTACATTAATTAATTGCAAACTAGTATTTAAAATTATTATCTAAATGGTGAAAAAATTGTCAGAAATAAATTTTGAACAGAAAATTTTTGCCTACAGCTTCTATTCTCCAGCAATTTTTTCACAAAATTCACTTGTCAACTTTAAATTTCACCAACAACTTTGACTTTGTTCAATTTCAATTTTTTATCACAACAAAATTCTATTTAACACACTCAATTCCGTTTCCCCTCGAATTAAACCGTTCACAGAGCCAGTGAATTGGTTAATTCGCCCACAACTTCTCTGTTTTCTAGTTGGCAGCATGGCTTTGCCCTGAACTATCCGCTTAGCCTGCTTCTAAAGAATATCTTTAAAACGTTTCTTTCGATCGGTTAGACGTGGAATGGAAGAAGAGGGAAAGAACGTAACCGGAAACGTGATTTATCAGACTGGAGAGACTGGTGGACATCTTGCATAAAAAGATGAATGGTTCGAGCGAGGTGGAGACTGCCACTGATATCAGGCAACTTGTGTCTCATCCACTCGAATCCGAGGATGGGGTTGAGAACGACGAGAGCGACGAACACCAGGAGGACGATCATTTCGATAATTTTACGCATGAGTCTGCACTCAATAATATCAGCGTCATGGGTCCGGTTACAGATCTATAACGATTTTCATGCATCCATTGAAGTTTAATGAACAAAATTGAATTCATCTGTTTTCTAGTAGTCAATAGTTGACAACTTCTCATTATTCATTGAAAATGTCAATTGAGAAAGCAAGTTTTAAGCTTTGTGAATTCATTGACGTTGAATAAGTGTTTAAATTTTAAATCGACTCGTCGTTAATTATTTCTCAAATTGAAGTGGTTCCTGATTGTCTAATGTTTTTACATCGTTGGAAAAAGTTAAAATTTATTGCAATAATGGAATGGAAGCGAAGTTTAACAAGCACAACTAAATTCAGATTTTTTTCTAATGGTAATAGTTTGTTCTTCATTATTCATTTAAAGTGTTAATTCCAAAACTAAATATTCGGTCTCCAGAATTTATTCAAAAGAATTATTTATTCATTTGAAGACGCAATTACTTGACTTTTCAAGAATTTTAAGTGCTTTGGGAATCGAATTGAATCGGTGTTTAGTTGTTCTTAGCAACTCATTGTAAATTATTACTTTAAGTGAATCGATTCTTATTTATTAATAGGCAAATTGCATATTTCAATTAAGATAAAAATTATAAATTCTTTTTCAAAATTTATTTAAGAAAATTATTTATGCATGGAAATGCGTCAATAATCATATCGAATAGTTTGAATTTTCACTAAAAATGTTATCAATACTTTTGCTGTTTTATGAAAACCATTGCGGGCATTTGAAATTTATTGAATCTTCTCGAGACCGTTGGATGAAAAACAATCATCCATAAAATCATCTTAACGAAATACAAATTCAAGATTAGTTGGTTTAAAGATTTTTACTAATTTAACTGAAGAACAGAAATTTTGCTTCTTCACAATTAATCTAAGAAATTGAAAGAAAATTGATCACGAGTGGTTTGATTTCGATTTTTCGCCATTTAAGAGATTTAATTGTTCATTTTCCATTATTCGAATTGTTTCAATGGTGTACTTTTTATAGTTGTTAAACTTTTAATCGACTCGTTATTAATTATTTTTCCAATTGAATTGGACGATTCACATTGCTTAATTGTTTCAATGCATTGTCAATGGATTTATCGCTTATTATCATCAAGATTCAATTACCGCATAATTTATTTATCCATCACAATCATCTGCATAATTAATTTTTTTGCAAAATTTGTTGAAATAGTTAACATCTCTATCAATTATGAGGAGATTGAAAAAGCTTTTAAATCTATAATTCAATTGGTATGCTTTGGTAAAGTTAATTCCAAATTCTTAAAGACATCCTCATGAATTGTAAAGCGAAAATTTCTTACTCATTTCCAGAATTCAAAGTATTTTAATAATTGAATCGACTTGCAATTGAGCCTTTAGTTGATAACGGTTACAATTATTTTCGTATCAATTTGATCATTAATTGACATTCAATCTAGTTGTCGAGCACTTAAAACAAAGAATATTCAATATCTAGTTTTATCCAATTTGTTTCCATACCTCATATTTAACTTATTAACAAAATTTGAATCTTTTAAACATCTCATCGTTAGTATGAAATGAGTTCCTAATGTATAATAAACAATTATTCTCATAGATTTTCGATCAATTATTTCATGTATTGGGATTCAGTTCAACTTATGTACTTAAAAAATTTTGTGAACGAAGATCTTAGTAATAATTTAATAACAAAATTATAACAATTCGATGACTCAATTGTTTTTAGTATTTAAACTACTTCAATTTACTGATCTAATTGAATAATTCTTCAATAATTACAATCAATTTTTATAGTCCAACTGATTTTCAAAAAAATTGTTAATTGTTAAAAGTGGGTGTCTCTTGACTAGAAGACGCATGTGGCATGAAAATCTCTCGAAAATAATCTCGAATTAACGAGCACTGTACCGAGTTATCGGCATTCGCAGTGGAGTTTTCATAGAGCCAAATATATTATATTTACTAATATCAGACGGATGAGCTTTAACGTCCGATAGATTTAACAATAATTTATTTCTCGTGTAGGCCCTGGCTCAATTGAAAGGCCTAGAATAATTTTATCATTGTTAATACGAATATTCAAACAATATGTTCATCATATGAGATTGCATATTCTGAATATATTCTCATTAGGGGTTGTGTATCGGGTTATACCTCGCAGAACTGTATACGTAAACGGCTGATGTTATTCATCGAATCTCGTGGGCTTCAATATTTTTAAGACAGAATTTTCCGACGAGATATTGTTATACTCAATCAATTTACTATAAATAGCCATTTTTAATTGATTCGTATATATTGCAATTTTCAAAGCGACTTAATAGATAAGGAATTAATGTATTTAATGTAATATATTGGGTAAAGATAATGAGATAATTATCACAATCAAATGAATATGCGTTTCGGGAAAAAAAAATCAGTATGGTGTTTCATCAATAAAAATTGTTTATTGACTGAAAATATTGAGAATAAGTACAATGAATGTTTGAGGCTCTTGTACAATGAATTCAGCAATTGAATTGGTTCTTTCAAAATGCGAATATTCATTTGGTGGTGACGATTTTGGTGAGACCGAGGGGGTGTAGCTGAAAAAAAAATTTGTAGTATTTTCAAGTGCCATTAAGGAAATCGCTCATCACAGAGTGGCCACACGAATTATACTGGTAAGAATGTACTTTAAGGAAGGTCACGAAAAAGAACTGCTGAACGTGAGCGAAATTGTGCCGTAAATTCTGCGTAAGGTGACACAATCAGACTCATACGGAGCTCGTATTTCCAAATATTTCATGGAATTATTCGGCTGGTTCAGATGATGCTTTTCATTTCTTTCGGTTTCTATAGGGAAAAAATAATTTTAAGCCATCTTTCAGATTTTTTCATCCCCTTTTAGCTGACGATTCTTGGCGCAAAGGTGCCCTAACATGTGTACAGTTTTTTTTCTATGGAAGTTTCTAAACGTGAAAAAGCCCATGGAACAATAATCATAGAAGAAACTTTACCTTTTGATAATTTTATGACTTAATACGTAAATTTGTAATTTTTAGAACTTGTAAATACACCCGTAGATGAGTGTAGATGTACTTGAATATGATTTTAATAAAATTATGATACAGATGTTGAATATCCATGTTTTTGAAGTGTTTGGAGATATGGATATATAGATAGGTTATTACGTACCTCGGCCAATAATAAAAAAGTCTGAGATCACATGAAATTGTTGGGCGAGATGAAGCAGAGATTGACACACATGTGACCTGATGCTTTTTTTTATTGGCCAAGGTGTGTATTAGTATATTAGTATATTTCCCACCTGGGGAGGTAAAGTAAAGGAGGCTCCCCCACGTGTAGAATTACCGCCACAGCCGAAGGTAAGGACGTGGGTCAGGTTCCTTTACTGTACTTTCCGGGGTGAGGACAGGATTTTTCTCCCCGGCGTAGGAGTGAAGTCAGAATTTTCTCCTGCGCAGCGGGAGGGAAGTATGTACTTTGCTCCCGCTGGGGAGAAAATACTATTTCTGCTCCCCGTAGCTGGAAAGCCACAACTACCTCTTGCGCAACGGCCGGGAAGTGGTACTTTCCGACAAGAGCGTAGAAATA
Organism: Psyttalia concolor; assembly: GCA_030522845.1. Lineage (NCBI taxonomy): Eukaryota > Metazoa > Arthropoda > Insecta > Hymenoptera > Braconidae > Psyttalia > Psyttalia concolor. Next base: position 8,288 of record JAPYZM010003696.1, read on the forward strand.
GTACATTGCCTGCCCGTGCCTCGTAAAACAGATCATCGTCTCCCACGTACAAAATTTCCTCCTGAGCTAAAGACGAGGATGGCAAGCACGTGGGGGAGGTTGATATGTTCTGCACGGCTTGGCGTGGATATTATATTTTATGGCGTGGGACCTGGGAAATGCCAATTTCGTGGCGCGGAGCGATACAAAAAATGTGTTTTTCCTTGAAAATGGAGGAAGCTAAGTGAAAGTGATCTGAAATCAATAAATAGTCCTATAAAAAACACAAAAAACTTTTGGGACACAATTTGGCCAAGTTAACGTTTTATTGCCTGGTCCTATTTTTTAACAAATATATTGTTAATCTCATTCACAAAAAATACGTGACATAAAAAGTACACCAAGCCTTTCGTTCGTAAAAAAAATTGGTCTACTGAAAAACAAACACTAGCGGTTTTTAAACAAAGCGTCAAGTCAATTTTTCTCACGTGGATTTATAATACACCGTTTGCATTGAGAAGTTGAAAAAAATTGGGAAATGAAGAAAAACCACACCCAGTCTGAAGAGCGAAGAAAACAAGGACATTAATGACTGCAGCATCAACGTACTTGCCGCGGTTCATAGGATGAAAACAAAGCGTTTGATTAATATATATACTTTGAGAATAATACAAAGAAGGCCGCGCCAAGTACTTTTGTACTTCAGCTACTGATGTCTTTTTTTTTCTTCGCTCTTCAGACTTCATGTTTTTTCTCCATTTCCCATTTTTTTTCAACTTCTCCATGCAAAAGATTTATTATAAACCTACGTCAGAAAAATTAATTTGACGCATTGTTTAAAAACCGCTAGTTTTTGTTTGTCAGTAGACCAATATTATTTACAAACGAAAGGTTTGGCGTACTTTTTATTTCAGGTATTGCTTTGTGAATGAAACTGACGATATGTTTGTTAAAAATAGGATCAGGTAATAAAAAGTCAACTTGGCCAAATCTTGTCACAAAATTTTTTTTGTGATTTTTTTTATGGGATTTCACTCATTTTTTGCAAAGCATAACAATCTTTTGCAAAATAATATGGTGAAGCGAAGCAAAATGGGTTGGTACGCTTACTTTGAATTCTGAAAAGCATTCCGAGTTGAGAGATTGGTTATTTTTTCCTGGGAGCAGGGCAAAATGGGTGTAGATGAAATATTTTATCCATTGATTTTCAATGCAATTGGACTTTCTCAAAAAGTAACAAACCTATGATTTTTTTATTCGTCAATTCTTTAACATTGACTAGAAAACTAGAAAACTAGAATAAAAATTTTGTTATTTTCATGAATTTTGCCAATTATACAGTATAAAAGGGGGGTAGGGAGTGCCGGATGTTGTGCGACGTAACGTCATTGTAAATACTCGATTCTCAATTTTCATTTATTAATTATTATTGACCTAATAGTAGCTTCCCAAAAAGAGAAACCTACTGCTTTGTTATTTTCAAATTCTCTAGCATCGAATAGATTACAATTTTTTGTTATTTTAATGAACTTTTGCTAAGTACACGGTCTGGCGGTTTTTTATTATTATTATCAATCAACTATCATTCCCAGAATTATGAAAGGGCTTTCTTAAAATTGACCAAATTACGTACGCGCTTTCCGGCACCCTACGCTGTACGCTCTTATCTGCAGCTGGGCTTTCTACGCGCTCGTCCATAATCTGAAGCCCCATGAAGTTATCACCACACAATTAAACAATAATTTTTGTTTATTCAGCTCATTTGAAGGTCCATTGTACATTATTATTATAAGTCTATTTATTCCACTTGAAAATCAATGCTTATTTCCTGTTTAATTAACTGTTTAATTAAAAACAGGAAAAAGTTAGCACCCCCTTTTTTATGTTTTACATTGTAGATCAAAATAATCATTCAATTACCTTTAATTGGAATAACTGGACTTACAATGGTCTACGATGAAACTTCAAATGAATCGAATAAAAAATAAATAAAGGATTTTCAATTATGTGGTGGTGACTCTGCGCCGTTATTACCAACGCTCCCATATGCGCCCTGCTATACTTCAAGCGCAGACTGAATTAGTTCAGGCACCACCGCTACGGAATTTTCAGGTTGAAGTCTGTCCATAAGCGTGAGCATCTCTCTCATAGTCTCTGGACACAAGAAAGAAGATAGGCACAGAAAAGGGACAGAAACAGATTTTTTTTTTCGTTGCTAACTTTGAGGAGCGAAATACTAACGCTAAAAAAATAAAATAAAATCGTGGAAATGTTACATTATGATGGTTGTTATCGGAGGATATTGTTATTCACTGATTTAATCGAAAAGTAAAAATATCTTCATAAGGCTCATAGTCAACTTATATAACTTATAGCTTATGGTCAACTTATAATGGACAGATTCCGCCAAAACTCGCGTGTTATGAGAACAAAAAAACCCAATTCGGGAGTAGTTGTTTCGTGTATTAGTATATTTCGTAACAAGTGAAAAAAAATGGTTTTTGGCGAGTGGGAGGTTTATACCACGAGTCGAAGGCGAGTGATATAATCCCACTCGCCAAAAACCACTTTTTTCACGTGTTACGAACAATATTTTTCATCTCAATGTGTCGGAAAAGCACTTTTCAGTCACTCGACGTGAAGCAGA